>JAPVRG010229690.1:0-11152 GCA_029783565.1 Rhagoletis cerasi | reverse complement strand
GAGGAGGCCTTCCTCTTCCTCTATTACCAGCATCGCGACCCGCGTTGAATACTTTCAGAGCAGGAGCATTTCTGTCCATTCGAACGACATGACCTAGCCAGCGGAGCCGCTGTATTTTAATTCGCTGCACTATGTCTACATCGTTGTAAAGCTCATACAGCTCATCGCCAAACGCGCAAAGGCCCGTAAATCTTTCGCAGAATCTTTCTCTCGAAAACTCCAAGAGCCGCTTCATCAGATGTTTTCATTGTCCATGCCTCCGCGCTTAGCACTTGTTGGCAAGAGTGATTCTCCGTTGGATTTCAAGGCTGACACACCAAGTACATACATATCATTAAATCGTTAATTGTACCCGTTAGAGGGGAGTCGGGGACTAATTGGTATCCAATAATACCCGTATGAGACTAGTTGCGTCTAATTAATGCGCAATTGTACCCGATTGAGATTAATCCCGGAATAATATCTTTAGAGATTAGTCGCACAATTTATATATATTTAAATCTGTGGAAATTTTTAGCAGAAAAGTAATCAAAAATAAATGAAAACAAATGTGGATTTAAAAAAACGGATTTTTCGGGAATAACTGCGGAACGATTTGGGGATAAGGTACACAAAACTTCTGGCAACACTGTCCACTGTTGATATTGTTTTCTGCTTTCATTCATCACTACTACTGTCGTCACATCACTATACATACTCTTTTTTTGTGCTCGATAAGCAGAAACAATGAGAAAGAAATTGCAACATTGCCGCAAAAGTGCTACGCCACCCAAAACAAGCCAGCAACAGAATGGCAAAAAAAGCAAGTTATATGGCAACAAATGGCTTATAGAAGAGAGAGAAGCGGTGCAAGAGCAAAAAATTGCTATTGAGGTGTTTTTATTGCCATTATTGTTAGTTTTTTTTTTACCATTGTCATTGCTACACGGTGTGGCAGCAATCAGTCCATGCAATTGCCACTTTGATTCGAATTTTATTTGTTTGTTGTTGTTTTGTTGATCGCCTTTTACCCCTACTGAAGTCATGCCTTTCTTTTTCGTAGAGATACTATTGTTGTTCAGGTTAAAGTTGCAACCAGCAAAAGTAGGAAGAGTTTTTGCAAAGCAGCAGCCAGCGTTAATATAAAGAATAACAACGAAAATCGGCAACAAAGCAAATATGTATGTAAACTGGCAACTGTAGCAGCTGCGAATACATTCCGACCAACAGCATGCAAATTTCTTGCACGTGGATTTGTTGAACAGAGGTCGTACCTAGCAGGAAAATGCTTTCTGCAAGTGGGCTACATTCGCCACCAAGATGAATGCTAGTTTCTGGATATAATGGTGATCAATAATATATACTTGACATTTTTTTACTTAAAAACAACGCTTAGATTAGTATTATTTGTATGTACTATTTTCACTAGAGACTGTACAATAGTAATTTTTAGATTTTTAAATCAAAAAGACATAGTGAAGGAATTTTCATTGCGCGTTTTCGTAGCTGTTAATGGAATCTTCTCACATAGTTGGGTTATGCTAATATTGTTGTTCCAAACAAGGGCACACTTAGACCACACGCATGGGCCCTTTATGATGCGACTATGAACGTTAACTGCTGAATTATAACGAAAAATACTGCGCGCCAAGAACGAAACTTCACAGACGGCAGGTGTCAGTCACAGGTAGCTCCTCCGTCTCTGATGAAAAAGTGCGATCTCAGTTGTTTAGTCTTGCAAAAGTTGGTCAGCTTTATGGGAAGTGTTGAGACTCTTTTACTTCGTCATCCTCCAAGCAGTTGCCGACAGTAAGCACCCTTATTCTTCTTCTTCTTCTTCTTCTTCTTCTTCTTCTTCTTCTTCTTCTTCTTCTTCTTCTTCTTCTTCAACAACAAAGCACGCCAGTCGTTTCTCATCTGTGCCAGCTGATGCCAGGAAGCCTTTCTCTGTTACCAGCATCGCCACTCGCGTTGAATACTTTCAGAGCTGGAGCATTTCTGTTTATTCGTACGACATAACCAAGCCACCCTAGCCGCCGTACTTTAATTCGCCGCACAAATGCCCGTAAATCCTCCGTAGAATTTTTCTCACGAAAACTTCAAGAGCCACCTCCTCAGATGTTTTCATTGTCAATGCTTCTGCGCCATATACCAGCACGGGCATGATAAGTGACTTATAGAGTGTGGTTTTCATACGACGAGAGAGGACTTTACTTCTCAATTGTCTACTCAGTCCAAAGTAGTACTTGTTGGCAAGACTGGCGTTAAGCGCGCGATGTTATATTTAGGGCCAATTTCTGATGAGCTATATTGATTAACTTAAAAATTCATTTTCAGATTACATATTTAAACTGTACTTAAATGACCAATATTGACTATTTAAATATGAGATATGCAACCATGCATTTATATTATACAACAATCAGCTTTTCAGCACAAAATTTAAACAAACAAACAAAAGCAACAACAATGTCAAGGAACAAGCAAGAATAGCGCCACTTGTTTGACAACTGTAAATGAAGGTGATCTGAAAACCAACGAAAACTTAATGGCATTTAAATAACAATCCAAAATTAAACTTAATTGCCGTTTAAGTTTTTCATCAGAAATTGGCCCTTAGTCTCACCGCGGGATCGATGCCAGCCTAGCCATGCAGTGATCCCTGTTTTAAGGGTTAAAGTCGAAGCCTCCAAGAATATTAGAGTATACAGATCTTGAGCCACCTAAGCATCTGGTGCCACCAAGTCTGACTGCAGCGCTTATCTCTTGCAGTATAGGAAATGATTTGCTATGATAAATTTTGCAAAATATTTTTTTAAAGTAAAAATTAAGTCAAATATGCATGATATTCTTCAAGCAGAAAACGACCAGTAATGATTGATTTTTTGTGCTAGCGGTAAATTAAAATTTTAACTCTGCACTCATGAATGTCTAACAAATAAAACCGAAATGTGTTCGGTCTCTTATTTTAAACGATACTACAAAATGTGCCAGTTCGAAGTCTTTCGTTGAATATGAAATGCATTAAAACTTGGAAAATTCACATCGCTCTGAAACGATCTCAGCTGCCATGAGTTTTGGTTGTCTTTTTTAATTTTTTTTTGTTGCGGCAGTGGTGTGAACTAATAGTTCATAGTTGTGCTGAACTATCGAAAAAAAGTTGCACTAAGTAACAACTGGCACTTCGTAGTTTGAAATTCAATATGAATGGCCCTTTCCCTAGAAATACGTCACTAACCGATTTCTTTCAGTGCATGTCGAATAGGCTGATGCAACGGTCTTGGTTGCACTTACTAAGTTGCTCAAGCCTACCGCGTATCACGTATGTACCTACAAATTCATACATATATACACATGCATATGTGCACATACCTATACTGAGTAACTAACAAAAACTTTAGCATTAAATTTCATGTTTGGCTTGTTTGCGCACCCAGGCAGTCAGTCAGCTGCCCAGCTTTCCGCCTCACATACAAATGTACTCGTATCTGCTTCCCTTCCGCACCTTTTCAGAGTCACGTTACCCTTCACCTTTTTCACGTGCTTACTGCCTTTCAGTTTTATTGTTTTTTTTATTGCTTCTCTAGATTATTATTTTATTATTACTTGGTGTTCATAGAGTGGATATTTTGCTTCAGCTACAAAAACAAAAAACTGGGAATAAATCAAATCAATGCTTTGCAAAATGAGACACCTGATCAAATTCTAAGCCAAATGCGTACTAAGCAAACGAGAATAAATACCAAATATGTATGTACATATGTAAAACTAAATAAGCTCATGCATCTACCCCATTAGCAAAGATTGCAAACCCATGCAAATTGTTCATCTATATTTATGTAATAGCGGTCGCCCCTCGGCAGGCATTGGCAAGACTTCTCATAAAATACAGTCGCCGTTCGGAGTCGTCGTAAAGCTGTAGGTCCCTCCCCTTTGTATGACAATATCAAGGCTCACGCCAAACACTAACATGTTCAGGGTATTCATCTAAACGCGTAAATGCCTTGTAACCGCGTAAACCTCGTAAACTTACTTACCCTGATTGTATAAGCACCAATCTATATTATATATTATATAAATATATATACAGAAGTCGGCGTCAAACCAGAAACGGGTTGCAGGCCAGTTCACAATGGTTATCAGAAAGATGAAAAAAATCGAATAGGCAGGTCACATGCTAAAGTTTTACATCAGCCGTCAAAAATTTGCTGCACTGAGGAAAAAAAAAATAAACCATATCCTCTTTGTTTCAAACTAAACCGCGTTGATTTGGCGCCAAACGACCTTTTTTTACTTTAACAGATTAACTTTTGGAGATCCTTTCGTTTGAATACGACTTCGTTCTGCATTTCGCAGATGCTTTTTCATAATTAAGAAAAACCGAAAAAAAAACCGAAACTTATATATGCTCCGTCTGCTGGCATTCGAACCCGGGCCCTTCTGAAGGCTAACAAATTGCAACAAATCTCTGCGCACTCAGCTACAGCCACAACATGTAAGTGCATTCTGAAAAGTTCGCTTTGAATTAAGGCATTGTACATATTGATAGGCACAGAGCGTCGCCTGGACCTCTTTGAAGTTGGCAGGACAACTTTTTCCCAAAGCAAAAATTCCTATCGGATGCCGTTAATTATCCTTAAATTATCCGTGAAAAGAATAATTTTGCCGCGGACATATCTTAAAAAATATCGCGTGCCCTGCTAACTTCCGTGGCACCTTCTGAAAACCACTTAAGGAAACCAGCTAAACCCAAACTAACTATTTGATAATTTGCCGTAAATTATCCGTTCTTTATCCGAGGGACTAAAAATTTTGTCGCAGACATATTTCAAAAAAATATGTCCGCGGCAAAATTATTCTTTTCACGGATAATTAACGGCAAATTATCGGATAGGAATTTTTGCTTTGGGAAAAAGTTGTCCTGCCAACTTCAGAGAGGTGTCGCCTGGGTATGTTATTCACGTTTCACGTTACTCTGTGATCGATCAAACCAACTTATGTTTAAGTTTGTTCAAAAAAAAACTTCTTCTGTTCAAGAATTTCGAACCGCTAACATGGAAAAACCAAAAATTACTCTGTTTGAAAAAATCATGCTACTTTTTTCTTAGTGAGCTGTTTTTTAATAAAAATTTTTTCTTTCTTCACAAAACACCAACAACTTTTTGGCGTCTGTTGTAAAACTTTAGCATAGATATAGGACAATTAAAACAACTTGTGAATTACCCACATATATGTCTTGCATTTTTAAAATTATAGGCGTTCAAAAAAAATTAAAAAATCTACACCCTATGATGGTTTTTTAATTCTAGTTTCTAGCTTTTCTGAATTTTATCCAGCCCTTAGCTGATTTGAGGACCCCAGCTCGTTCAAAAAACATTTTACCAAGTTCTAGATCGCCTCAACTAATTATGAATTTGCTTCTGTTTTGGTTGTACACATTAAATATCTATTGACTATTGAATATGGCAAGCTAAAGTTTTTCTTTACTTAAATATGTACAACATATCCGACTACAGCTATTTCAACCGGCAACACTTTGATTGAGGTCTCATTAACGCATTCGCTTTTGTTTTCCTTCAATTAATTTTTTTTTTGTTAACAATTTTTATTCTAAGCAAATTTATCTTTGATTTTTAAGTCAAGTCAAAGCTCTGTTATTTTAATTAAATTTTAAAAACATTTTATAATAACTACATATATTAATTGTTTTTTTTTTTTTTTTAAAGATAATAGAATTTCTTTAATAATTAGAGAAAACTTTTTGGAGGAATACCATTGAAAATGAGGAATGTTTTCAGAAATTTGGGGAAATTGTCCTTGATAGAGTTGGCATCCCTGGTCAAGAAGGGAAAAATTAGCTATGAAAAAATAAATTTAATAAAAGTATGAGTGAAATAGAATGCATAGAAAATATGTAAAAATTAGCTTACGACATTCGCAAAGCTGTATGCCATATGTGCATACATATGTACATACGAACATTCGAATGTCATTGCAAAGAAATAAACCAACAATTAGCTTTAATATATCACTTTCCAAACGCTAAACCAAGAGAAGTAAAACAGTTAATATGCAGAGGGTCTTTGTTTTAGTGAAAGCCATAAGCCTTCTTCAATCGAAAAAACATTCATCTCTATCTCTACATCAATAAAGCCTCAAAATGTGTATGTAACCTCACCCTCAGAAATTGACTAATTGGTATACAGTACAATTTATAATGACTTTTGCACATAACCGTTTGATTACAACATAACCGTAATCTTTTTTCAGTAACTTCTATTTTTGTAAGATTTATATTACTCCCTAAGCGTACGAATGTCGCGTACGGCTTTCCATGCACACCCATATTTGAATTCGATCAGACATAACATCAAAAAGAAACTTGTAAAGAAAACAAACTCCCAATACCGTCTGCATGACTACTGCACGACTTTACAACTAACTTAAAGTTAGTTTTGTCATAGCTAATTAGAAGTTAGTTATTTATCGGAATCCCGCAAAAAAGCTAACTACAAAGTTGGTTATTTTAATCAATTGATCATTTTTTCTGCAGGGGCATTACACATGAAATTTGCTTCCTCACTGCAATGCACTCAAAGTAATGCTAGAGATACAAATCGTAGTATGATATCAATATCACGATCTATACCACACGTGTGTCACCCCCATACTATGATTCTTTGTAGTTGTTGCTAAGCAACGGCAAACTACAATATTGAAATTATAATTTCAATACCACATGTGTGTCTCAGGCATAATTGGCAGTTTAATAGCTAATATCATTAATAAGTTGAGTTCAATGGTTAGAAACCGTGCTGAATTTAACAGTTGTGAAGCCACTGACTTAGCAAGTTTAGAATTTATAGAAACTTTGCTTATAGCAAAAAAAGTTTCAGGACACACAACACAGTAAGTTGATAAATGCGTTGTAAAAAGTACACAAGATACCCAAAGTAACACGCCAAATTTGCTATCACATTGACTTAGATTGTTAAAACAACTCATCAAATTTGTCACCAAAATAGCTCAGATTTTTTATAAAAAGTAAAATTAAGTTTTTAAAATGAATACAAAGGTGTGTACACAAAAATATACGGTTTCGGAGATTTTCCAATATGCGAGACCTTGATTAAGGCGCCATACGAGTACGCTTCATCAACTTAAAATACTGCCTCAAAACTTCCAAAAAATAGTAAGATTAGTGACAGGTTGAGTCGAACGTCCTCCTATTACTTAAAGAGAGATGGTCTCCAAACATTTGACATCTTTGGCACAGGAATGTGCATATATAATATTTAATTTATTAATATGCATTTATTTTCTTCACTCTATATTTGGAAAATTTCTATTTTTAATCGCATGCATAATAATTATAATACACTTACAATGCTTTCAAAGAATAGATATCCTGAAGTCACTCACCTAGAAAAGAAAAAAGAAATCTTTATTAGAAAATGGCAAAATGGAATCTACGAATATAAAATATTTATAGTGAAAGAAGAGATCAGCTTTTACACCAGATCATTTGGTTGATGGTAAAACTGTGTTGCCTCTCGATGTAAACACGCACAGCGATTAATAAAGCTTAGTTTTACATTTTCAAGTCTATATGCACAAAAATACATACAAACATGCATACATATAAACAAACAAAAAACATATAAACACACATATGTAGATTTAAAAAATATATTTTTTTTGTCAAACATATCTTTAGACCTAAAAAGTTGTAAGTTAAGAAATATTTGGTCTCTTAGTGCGCCATTAGCTGAAACCTTGAAACTACATAGGTGTCTTCTTCTCTCTAATCGCGCGCATTGTTGATGGTATTTGGTTAGTTTCTTCTCTTTTTACACAGTCATTTTTGATGAATTGCTTCCGTTGATGCGTGTATGTATGCAGGCATGTCTGTACATTAGGGTTTGTCACAAAATTTTATTTGGCTTTGGGAACCGCTTTCGATGACTTTCAGCATTTTGTAAAAGAAATCGACATTAAATCTTTTTACGGGAGAAAGAATCGGAGTATAATGGACAATTTCTAAACGTTTTTGGTAATGTTTTAGGCCCATGTCATATAAAAAAGAGTTTTAGGGATGAAGAGCTCAAGAAACACTTCCGAAATACCCGAATGTAATTACATACATATATATATATGTATATATATATATATATATATACATATGCATCTAGTATGTATGCATATACATTAGAGTGGTCCAAAACAAGTAAAGTCCGAATTTTGATGCTGGCAACCCCCGGACTGTTCCATATCGAAAAAAATATACACTGTTTTTTGTTTGTAAATCAAAAAATATTTAGGGGGTGTTTAAAGCGCTAAAATTTTCCCATGTATCGTAGAAATGATATAGAATTCTTGAAAATCAATATTTTTCAATCGGCCAACCCTGTTTCTCTGCAGAAGGCTTCAAACAATAATACCCAATAGTTTATTTAACCATTTTTTTAGGGTAACTATTTTTAATGGGTCTCTCAAAAGCTCCAAAAAATGCAATATGGTACTAAAAAAAATTGTTAATATTAAAAAATGGTTAGATAAGCAATTGGGTATTATTCTGTGAAGTTTCCTAAAGAGAAACAAAGTTTTCCGATTGAAAAATATAGATTTTCAGGGATTCTATACGATTTCTACGAAAATTTGCTTTTTCTCCCATATAAAATGTATGGGAACTTTTAAGTGCTTTGAGCACCCCCTAAATATTTTTTGATTTAAGAAAAAAAAACAGGTGTACATTTTTTCGATATAGAAGAATTCTAGGGGATGGTGGGATTCAAATTCCGACTTTACTTTTTTCTATGTATTTTTGGACTACTCTAATGTACATACCATAATAAGTAGGTGTTTAGCCATGTTTTCACAGCTACTTTTATAACTAAAAAAAGCATAACAACTTTGAATGAACCCACCTACAGAAGTAGATACGTACATACATATGCATAAGTATATGCATATGTATGTGTGCATAAAAAGTATTTGTAAATTCGTAAGTATTATGGGTAGGCGCTTGATATTATAATCTACTATCAAATAAAAAAACCAAAAAATTTTTCGAATTGTAAACAGAGGTACATTGTGGCGCATTGTGTACGTCACGAAACTCTTTAATTTTTACGTTTGCGTATTTTAATTTTTTCTTGGTTTGAAAACGAAAAAGCGAATTTTATTGTCCGTAATAAAGAACGCGTGGTATCATTTCCAAAAAAAAAACTAGATTACACATACATAGAAAGAATAGGCTCAGGTTGTAGATGGACAAGAAAGCGGGTTTAGTTCGATTTACTTTTGTTTAGTACTTAGAAATCACAAGCAGAAACATTTGCATTCGAACAATACTATGGGGAGCGAATCGGCAGTGGCCAGGACCTGAACTAACAAAGTAAAAACAGGGAAGGAACTGTGAATAGAAATATTTTACTACGATTTGAAAATCAATTTAACTATTCGAAGGATAGCTAGTTCTTTTTCAGCGCGAGGGGGATTTGTGAATATTTTGTTAAGCTCGACCAATTCGCCCATGAAGCAAATTATACAGAAACACTGAAAAATGTTTATATCTTTATTTATATTAATTAACTAGCCTATACCCGCTTGTTTGGCGGCGCCTTAAAATATCTTTCGAACTGCAAAACAAGCATTCAATTCGGTTAAGAAACAAGGTAGAAAATGGTTCCTAACCACACGGACCATAACTACGATTTTTGGTCCAACTGCCGCAAAAACAAAAATATTCCACACTGCTCCTTCTAAAAACCTTTCGAACCGTAAAACAATCAATCAATTCGGCTAAGAAGCGCGGGACGAAATGTTTCGAATAGATCGATCCCTACCACACCCCCTTTTCCAAAAACCTCACAGGCTTCGTGATAAAAAGTATCCTTTATAATATAAGTAAGATTTTGCACTAAATTATGTTCATCTAACACTTAATTAATTACAATCTACATTATAAACTGTAATTTTTTAACTTATACGCATATGGTTCTGAAAATGTTTGCTAGCTAAAAATCGTATATATAAAAAGGCCGTTTGGGTCTGCTGGTATGTCCTTTATATATTCAAAAACTTTATTAAAAATTAATAGCATATATTCGTACTGGTGCCTATTATGCATAGTGTAAGAAAAATGTACGGTATGTGGCGC
This sequence comes from Rhagoletis cerasi, assembly GCA_029783565.1. Taxonomy (NCBI): domain Eukaryota; kingdom Metazoa; phylum Arthropoda; class Insecta; order Diptera; family Tephritidae; genus Rhagoletis; species Rhagoletis cerasi. The sequence continues at coordinate 1,011 of JAPVRG010229690.1, read as the reverse complement.
TGAAGTCGAGAAATCTCTAAAACCAGTGTTTACCGTCCGATTTGATCCAACTTCAAAACATGTATTATTCTTATGAATGAAAATACTTTTCCCTGAAAGTTATCCCGATAGGTGGCGCAGGAGTCGAGATATCTTTAAAATTCATATTTACAGTCCGATTTGATTCAAAGTCAGAACACGTATCAGCCACATAAATATAAACATTTTATTTGAAAATTGTACTGATAGGTGGCGCACGAGTCGAGATATCTCTAAAATTCCTGTCCAAAGTTTGATTTGATTCATATATTAGTCACTGGAATCAAATTTTAAGCGTATATTAACAAAGCAAATTAAAATAATTTGATCCATAATTTTCTGAAATAGGGGAATACATTATCCATATGTATCTAAAAACCGAAAGAACTCTAGCATAAATTCAGGAACAATATGACTGAAGACATACTGCATCGTGAACGTATTACCCCAAATGACGAAACGTTACAATTTTCCGAGGCAATGTATAATGGGGCATTGACAAGACGCTGATTCAAGTTGGTATGATGACTCCTATTCGAACAGAAAACAAGTAAGGAGAGGCTGTCTTCGGCGGTGCCGAAGGCTTTATACCTTTCATGAACACGCGCAAATCAATGTAAATATTAACTACTGAAAACCTGATTTTAATTTGCTTGCTGGCTTGCGTCTGCTGGGTATGCTAGTAATATATATAGCTGCGATCTTAGTGATTTTTTGAACAAAGATTCCATGATCTATTAGCAAATATCTCACCAAGCTTCATGTTTCAATCTTCTAAAATGAGTGAATAATAGCCAAAATCCTCTTATCTGAACGATCGGTTGTATGGGATATATATTATATATAGCTACGATCTTACAGATTTTTTGAACGAACATTTGATGATCAATTAGCAAATATCTCACCAAGTTTCATGGTTTAATCTTCCAAACTGAGGGAGAAATGGCCATAAACCTTTTATCTGAACGATCGGTTGTATGGGAGATATATTAT
>JAPVRG010229667.1:0-11213 GCA_029783565.1 Rhagoletis cerasi | reverse complement strand
TTTTTCTTTTTTTTTTGATTTTTATGTGCCCAAATTTTGGAACAAAAATTGCATAAAGGTATCGCATGTACCGCAAATAAATATAACGGTAGTAAGCAAATAACTGTAAATTAAGCAGCTGTGAATCTCTCACTTATAAACAATTAAAATTGTTTTACTTTGGAACGAATTTCCGTCATCCCTTGTCAAGTTTGGTTTGGAGACAAACCGGTTTCGGCGTTGTGCCATCTTCAGTGTCATTTTTCTTTTCGAAAAACGGAAATTCGTTCCAAAGTAAATCATTTTGCCACCCTGTCGGAAAAATCAACCAACACCAACAAATAATTAAAATTGTCTAACACGTAATAAGTTCCACAGAGAATGATCGATTATGTACTGAGAAATTCTAAATTTCGAAGCGTTAATTTCATTTAATGTCCGATTTTTGGGGTAAATATCTATTGACCCTTGGAAAACTACTTCCGCATAGTTCATGCATATTTATTTTTGTTGTAAGTGTTTACAACATTCTCCATAAATCTTTTGCCAGGACACAACTCCGAATCGTTGCGCTAACGTAGTAGATCTGGACTAACCTAACTGGAACTCAAAACATAGACATGTCATTGAATATGTATGCTGCTTCTTATTATTCTATCTAAGATTTGAGGTCGACGAAAAGGTAGCGCGTGGTAATTCGCTTATATGTACTTTCCAGAATTTTGTGCACTATGAAAATGTTCCAATAATGTGCTACAGTCTTGCACACAGCATTGCAGGTACTAGGACCTTAGAAGCGATATTACGATTTTTTTCAAGCGGTAGGCGCCATTTTTTAACCCATTCTTTGGATGGTGGTCGTAAACGACCTGCTAAAGGAGCTGGAGACGAGAGGCTTAGGGTGAATGGCTATGCGGATGACGTTGAACTTTTAGTGAGAGGTAGGATTCTAGATACCCTTTATGATCTGATCTAAGGGTTCTCCAATCTGGTGACTAGGTGATACGCGAATTGTGTACTCCTATTAAGAGGGAAATCGTCTTGTTCACTGGGAATCTTCCCTCAATTGAAAAGGTTTGCTTGGAGTTTTCTGATAAATCCTAGTACTTGGGCTCGATTCCAGATGGGTAGTTCTCGTGGAAGCCTATCACTAAGGAGTGAGTGAAAAAGTCTTCGGTGGATCTCTACTGCGCCAGTGATCAATTGGTAAAAGATGGGTCACGCTTATTTTTTGGCTCTATTAAACCATAATTAACCAAATAATTATTTATGGAGTCCTCGTCTGGTGGTATGTAATAGGGAAAACTACGTAGTCTCCAAGCTAGAGCGTGTATAATACACTGTCCTCATTGGAAACTGTGAGGAACTTAGTACCACTCTCACTTAAGCGCTTAATGTCTTGTTTAACATAACGCCCAGCAGCTCTTTTTCCATGCACTTCCTCCTAGGGATGAATAGAGGGGAGGCGAAAGTTGGAAGGAGGCATGTGTCGAGGCTTGAACAATCCATCAACCTCAGATCTGTGTAGTGTTCTCCAGGCAGAGCTAGATGCCATTAAGTAAGCAGCTAATGACTACTCTTTTAGTCAAGCCGCAATCAGGACCTTAGGCTCACTCACGGTACTCTCAGAGTTAGTAGGAGAATACCTGACCGCTCTTTCGGCTGCGTTTGATTCTTGCCCAGTATATAAGTCTCACTTATCAGGTTACAGTGATTTCTTAGAAAACTTTGTTGCAGATGTGATGGTCAGGAAAGGTAACTCCAAATCTGGCAGTCTCGCGATGAGATTAAATACCACACCGGCTCCACACTATCGCAAATTATTGGAGAAATCTGTGCGAAAATTATCGCAACACTGTGGTTTGGACATTTTGGATCACACTTAATAACCAGCCTTGAGGAGCTCTCGTTGACTGACATCTCTCGCCTGCGAAACTTCTTTCTTGACACATTCGTCTCTACATACCTTATCCTAGTCTAAACTTTCTAATGTAGATGTTGGGCGAGGTGCACCTAAAGTCCAATTACTGGGTATCCGCCCATCACTCCGCCGCCTGCTTTCAACAGCTCAGCCGGTATGTTACCGGCTCGGGACCTGGTTCATTTAAAGCCGCATTATTGCTGTATTTATCTCTTCTTAGTCGAGACCTGAGCTTCGTCTCTATATATTGATATCAGCTCATCTTCAATAAACGTGGCGTTGATGTTTCTATTCAAAAACTTTGAGAAGTTATCCCTGCATATCTCAAGTGCAGTCTGAACGTCTCTTACAAGACATCCATCCCCATTCTTGCAGCAACCGGTCCCGATCTTGCATTAAATTGTTTGCTATCTTATATCTTCATAAGGAGGAACTGAAGTAGGTGTGTGAATGTCTCTCAGCCTCTCTCCTACTTTGCCTTTCCTAGCCTCGAAACAAAAACGAATACTAATTTTTTTTAATATATATGTATTTCTTCTTAAATTTCCTTAGGTCAAACTACATGCAACACCACCCCCACCGCCTGAACAAAACTCGGTGCAACGCGAGATTCGGACTACCAAAACAGGTTATATACCCCGGTAAGTGGATCGAATCTGCATAGCTACCTGCTTTACATTTTCTTTACTAAATTCTTCGTTTCTGCTAGCTTCTATTTCCCGCATGGCAAACCACAACCGCAAATCGCAGCGGAACGCACTCTGCGTGGGATTTTGGGCGCCTTCGATTCGTTCCCGAATAATCAGGTGACCAAAGATGAGTTGCCGCGCATTTTAAAAATCTGTGGCCTACCCTTCTACTGGCGCATGCCGGTAATGGTCTTCTGTCAGCAGGGCAATTCGGGATTGGTGGAGCGGCAAAGATTCGTGGAATTCTGGAAACAGTAACTAATAAAAAATGCAAAATGTCTATCGACTAACTGATCTACTGCCTTCTCTATATTTGCTTAGAATGAACGTCTATTGCCATGATGCCGCCTCACGTTTTGTCTACATTTTATCACGCGGTCAACGTTTTCGCCAATACATACTGCCTGAGGATTTGGCGCCGCTGGTGCAGGATGTAGTCGATACACATCCCGGCTTGGCGTTTCTCAAAGAGGCTACCGAGTTTCATTCCAGATATGTGCATACAGTCATTGCGAGAATATTTTACTCGGTAAATAGGTGCTGGTCCGGCAGGATAACCATATCGGAGCTGAAGAAATCCGATCTGTTGGAGGTGATTATATAAATTTATATACATACATTTAGGCCCACATGTTTTTCTAATTATCACTACCGTTTTTAGGTCCTAACGCTCCTTGAAGAGGAGGACGATATCAATCAAATTATGGCCTTCTTTAGCTACGAACACTTCTATGTCATCTATTGCAAATTCTGGGAATTGGATAAAGATCATGATCTACTAATTAGTCAAGATGATTTGGCACGCCACAGCGATCATGCTTTGTCTACACGAATTGTAGAGCGAATATTTTCGGGTTGTGTGACGCGTAGCGATAACAAGAAAACCCCGGATGACGAGCCAAAAATGTCCTATACCGATTTTGTGTGGTTTCTGCTTTCCGAGGAAGATAAGCGTACACCCACCGCAATCGAGTATTGGTTCCGATGCATGGATATCGATGGTGATGGTGTGTTGTCCATGTATGAATTGGAGTACTTCTATGAGGAACAACAACAACGTATGGAGTCGATTGGTATTGAGACGTTGCCATTTGAGGACTGTTTGTGTCAGGTAAGCGAGCTTGGCTGACGGTTTGTGGTGCGAGTCTGGATATTATAATATGTATTAATATTTTCCAGATGCTCGACATGATTAAACCTGCACGTCGTGATTGCATCACACTGGGTGATTTAAAGCGTTGCAGAATGACGCATGTCTTTTTCGACACATTCTTCAATTTGGAGAAATATTTGGATCATGAGCAACGTGATCCATTCGCCTCGCAACGGGACGAATATGTAAGTATACAAGTTATATTTAAGCTTCAACGTATTTTTCGAAATTAGCAAAAAAAAGTTTCTCAAACTATCAGATATAGCGATAGAAGCATTACTGCTGCCGCTAAATTGGCGCGTAAAGCGTCAAAGAACTGTCAGAAATCTGCATACGCATACAATTTGTATGAAGCATTCCACAATAACGCGGTGCTAACGCCGAGCAAATGGAATTTTCATTTATGACAGGGCGTTACGGAACGAAAGAAAGAGAAAAAAAGTGAAAGAGGAAACGATAATAAAAATGAGAGGAAATGAGAAAACGTCAAGAATGGCACCGCGTTTATTTGGGTATTGCGCGCGCCGGCGCTCGTCGGCGTTAGAAAATGCAACGCTTAGCGCTCCAATTTAGGGACGGCAACTAGGAAAAAGTTAGAGTATTGGTAAAAAACTTCTCTGTACCTCGTCCAATTACGCCACGCCTTAAAGCAGATACATACTTAGTATAGCTATGTCGTGCTGAGATGGTGATTGGTCTCCGATGACGGCGTTCACGTGGAGAGAGTTGACGTAGGTGAATACGTCCAATTAAGAGGATAGCTTACGTATGATTGAACCTGGTCCTAGAGATTCTGAAGCTAACTTCACACAGGAAAGGGGGAGGCTTGGATTCAAGCAACTGCCAACAAGAACTACTTGCTAAGCATGATTTTACGCTCCTTGACTAGGAGCATCTGTGCCTCGCTGTGTAATTGATGCTCAAGCGACATCAAACGGCATCCGGTGGCAGTCCAAAGTGCAGTTTTCTGACAATTCTGAAGCTTTATCCACTGCATCCTACTAGTGCCTGGCGAGCACATAGGCGCATCATAGTTTTTAAATAATCGGCGTTTCATTGCCGATGACTCTACTGGGTGACGGCACCCAATAAGGTAAACCGCGTTCTTGGATGGAATGAGTATTTAAAGCTGAAAGCAATAGCACACCAGCTTCGTGTGCCTTCAGTTCAAAGAGCGCTGCTTCAGACATATGCATTTCAATAGCGTACAACTCATTCCGAATTGCATAGTTGACTTGTCCCATAAACCCTTGCCCCGAATACAGCCTTGGAGCCATAAGTATACCAAATCTAGCTATCCTTACGTTGTTAAGGTCGATCGTTGTTTTCCACATTAGGTTAGGTTCCGGTGGTTGACACCCCGCACAGTTCGGCAGATAGGCACACTCAGGCAAATTTGGCCCTTTGTAATGCCACTAATTTACGAGATCTTGTTCCTTTCCCTTAGTTTACCGTATAGTAGAACCATCTTGTAATTCTAACATATCGTTGAAGGTCGCGGATGTCCGCAGTTTCCCGGTACCCATACCACGTTAATGGTAACTTTCGCGGCCAGCGCGTTTATGATACTTCTGCATTCGGCAGCCACTTGCGAGGAAGTGTTACTGCACTGCAGAGAATTAATCGCTGCTTGGATGTAAGAGTAAATAGTGACGGATTGTAAAGTAGTTGCGGCGCTATTTAGCCAAAGGGCGCCAATTCGGTCTGGAAAACGCTGTAGTGGTCAGGGAGCCGCCTGCTAAGGTTTAGTGAGAGGTCTTTGGAGTAAACTCCGCTACCAGCTTTATTGTTCAGCTTCGACCCGTCCGTGAATAAAGCGGTAAACCCTGGATCAAGGTCCGAGCGCTTTACCCAGTCGCTTCTGTCTGGAATTCTGGTACTATTACCTATTTTCCAGTGTATTATGTGGTTTCTGACTCCATCGTTTCCCCACCGCTGCTTTACATGCGTAGACGGCGGTAATGGCTTTCCTGGATCGTTCCGTAAGGTTCCGCTTCCAGTCCAAATTTCTATCGAGAATTAAACCAAGGTATTTTACCTCGTTGGAGGACGTAAGTCCCACACCGTTTACAGAGGGGTTGAAAAGATGGTATCTTGTATTTCCTCGTAAATAGTACAATTTCGGTCTTCGTGGAATTGACCTTGAGCCCACACTTCCTCGACCAGCTATTCACGAGACAGAGCACGCTCTGCAAGAGTTCGCTTAGTGTTTGGAGACGCTTGCCCGTTGCTGTGAGTGCAATGCCATCCGTATAAGCTATGACGTCACAGCCGGCTTTCTGCAGTCTCAGTAGAATTGAGTTTACCGTAAGGTTCCAGAGTATGGGGGAAAGAACTCCTCCTTGAGGGGTATCCCTCTCGTTGCGTGTCTAGTTATGGACGCACCCCCCCAGCTCTGATGAGATATCTCTTCTCCCAAGAAGTGTAATAAGTTCAACCAGAGGCTGCTCCAGCCACACTTGGAGAAGTCACCCCACAACAGCATCTGGAATAATATTAAAAGCGCCCTCTATGTCAAGGAAGATACCCAAGGTAAGTTCCTCAAAGGCAATACCTTTTTCGATTTTGACACAATTTCGTGTAGCGCAGTGTTCACAGATCTGCCCTTAGTATATGCATGTTGACACTCCGACACGCCCTCTGACGAAAGGCGCTGTCGGATATGGGCGTCGAGAAGTCTTTCTAGGATTTTAAGAAGAAAGAATGTTAGGCTTATTGGCCTGAAGTCATTAGGTTTGACATGAGAGACCCTACCGCCCTTCGGTATGAAGATTACCCTAGCCTTGGTCCATTCCCTAGGAATGTGGCAAACGCTAAGGCAAGCTTTGAAAATCCTAGCAAGCAGTGAGCCTAAAAGGTCGATTTATAAGGTTTGAAGGTCTTAATAGCCCATTCCACCTTTTCTTGTAGCACGATGCTCTCTACCGAGTGCTGTGGAAAATAAGTATACATAGAACCGATTGCGAAAAAGATCTACATAGAAGTTATTTGTGAAGTTAAAACTTTGAGGGCCCAGGTCCACAAAGCGACAGTCTGCGCAACTTTCGTTCCAATTCGACATATAACCGTGGTTGCACAAATTGGAAATTTGCATCAGTTATAGGTTAGAATTAAAAGGGCCGGATGATTTGCATTCGAATATATGGGATGTGTATGGGTCTAATACCTCAATTACACACCCTTAGCTTCCGACAGGTCCAAATAGAGATCCTAGATTTTTTACTAGTTTTACCCAGCTGCTGGTTCCATGAGAATTAGTCATTAAGAATGACTCCCAAATATTTAACTTCTTTAGAAAAGTGTTTTTTTTTTCTTTTGCTGGTTTTAGAGTTACAGTTTAACCCATTTGGTGACCATATTCAATGCGTACTGTTAAGAGGTTGGATGGTGACTTCAATACTGATTAGAGAGCAAATACTATCCGCGTGGTGCTGAACATCAAAGCGCTTTTCACTTAGAGTGTAGAATAGTTTGCTACCAACTGCGACGGACCATTTTATATAGGATCCCACTACACCGAGTGGACATCCTTTCGTATCTAAGAATCTGAATCTTCCCTATACTAGAGTGTGCTAGCAGCGGCATGCGGTAACGTCTACGCCTCTGCGCCGGACGCAACTGACCATTAGAGAGTGCTTCGTGCCATCGAAAGAACCCTCTATGTCCAGAAAGCAGAAACGGCCACCTGTTGATTATCCATGGAATTTTAAATTTTTCTTGTGGGACTCTGGAGTGCATGGACGGTAATCGTCCTGGAAGATAGGCATATTGACTTTAAAGCAAATAGTTTTCTGCTGCATGAGCTGCAGCAACCGACGAAAATTACCCAACTCCCTACTTTTGCCGTACGCCAAGTCCGGCACAACAACAATGCAAGTAGTGCCAGCTGTTCACAGCCAATGAAAATGAGCATCACTCTATGTTTTATACGTCACGTCAGTTGCAGGCTTTGCCGCAACGGACGGGGCGGACTCATTCTGACGGGGTGATTACTTGCGTCAAAAGTTGAGAGTGGGCCAACGTTAGTTGATTCCGTCGACGCAAGGGTTGCCAATCCGGCGCTCTCTACTACTCAACAGTCAGTTTCATCCTTGAGCGGCACGTACGCAAAGTACATATTCTGACGTCGCTATAAATTGTACTAGCAAGCTATTTATGAGGTTCGCATTATCATCAATGACGGTTAAACTTCTCATGCCCGAATTTAATTGGTTGGGGCTACAACTTTTTTGATGGCATATTATTGCTAAGCCCTAAATATGAGCTGGTATAAAATTTAAACGTTTATGATTTCTGTTTTTTAATTGGTATACATTTTTCTAATCAAAACTTAAAACTATTTTTAAGGTTTGGTGTTTTCTTTTCATTTTATAAATAAATTTTATAACCTAAAACCCTTTGTTTTAAAAAATATATATTTTCCCAGCCAGCAAAATATCCAGAAACATCCGAAATTGAAAACAGTTCCGTATACAAATCGGATATTTTATCCATTTCTGATTCGATTTTCGGACGTTTTTAGGTTACGAATACTGAAAACGTTTACTGTACGTTTCCCGATAAGAAAAAAACACTTACGTTTTACCGCTGGCTGCGTTATGAGTATTTTGTTAAAATGTTGCAGAAATGACATGACATGTAATGAGACATGAAATTCTGCATTTTGTCTTCGCAACAATCTAACCGTTAGAAAAAATATTTCACACAAAATTTATAAACCAAAATGCCAATGTAGGCATCATCGGGCAGGAAAGGGTTAAGTCTTAGGTGAATTTTTATATCAAGAGTCTCATTTTGATGAAAATTGCAGATATAGGATATTGAATATAAGCACTCGATATGCCTGATGTTGAATTTTTTAAAGAATGTTTCCAGCGAAAACATAGCCAAAGAGCCTGTCCTAATTAAAGCCCCTGCCGCTCTTCAGTACATACTTACTGCGTTCTGAATTTATCCACTCAGTAATTACAAGTCTCAAAGAAGACCCTAGAAAAACAACGGATGAGCCTTCGCTCGCCAGTTCGTCGGTGATCGAAACGACTACTCAAAATATGTAGTTAAAAGCTACAAGTTTCAAAGTTCTGAATTCAATACTACAAGAAGAGAACAAATAGAGTGTCAGTCATGCCGGAAATAATAGATTTCACTAAAAATTTAGCTATGTCCACGAAAGTTTTCAATGCATGGTCGAAAAAAATGTTCATAGCTATTTTTATTAATCAAATTTAATCTAAGATTTTAACATTTATTTCTTTCACAGTCTTCTGATTGGGACCGTTTCGCGGCGCAAGAGTACGAACTGCTCATCTCTGAAGAGAACGATTAAGGGCATACATATAAGATCTGAAGATATCTTTGAACAAAGAGAATATTAATGCGCAAAATTTTTATACAACAAAACTGAAAACAAAATGTTTAACAAGGAAGCGGCGAATGCAGCGATTTTTTTAGCACACATAAAAAACCTTAAATATTTACACATATTTTTAATATGCATAATTATTTATATACAACTTATTAGTGCCATTAAAATTATTAGAAACAAACAAAGCGATAAGGCGGGAAGAAACCTATATCAACACACACAAACACGGTGTTATGAGCTGAATTGAAGCAGAGTGAGCAACATTGGGACGAGACGGTGAAAAGAGATGAAACACCCGAAAAGCCATAAATGAAGAACGCTTAGCGTTTGAAAATCTAGTCAAATACTCATTATTTACACATTTCACAAACACAACAGCCAGTCAATAGCGGAGCGGTCAGCTCTAAATGAAGTAAATGAAATTGTTAATGCAGCTGAATTAACATGTAAGCCAAAATTGGTAATAACAACAATGTGCAACAAAATATGATGCCTGAACAAATACATTGACACATACATACATCAACAAACATCCAAGGAGAATATATTAATTATTGCCATAACGTTTTTGTTGTTGACTTAAATAATGATTTTTTTTTATTTAAATTTAAATTGGTTTAATTTTTTTCTCTGATTTTGATTTATTTGAATTATTTATTATAATATATATATAGTATATATATTATATAAAATACGCTATTATTTTAAAATAAAACTTGACACTACATTTTATTATTTAATTCTATAAAAATTCTTTTTCTCTAAACTTGCTATGTTTTTGTTTGTTTGTTTCTTTACTTGTAGTAGTTTTTGTTGTTGTTTACATGTCTCTTGGAAACAGTGCAAGTTCACCGTTATTTGTAAAGATATACATATTTCTATAACGTACATACATTATTTTGAATTTTTTTCCAAGATTTTTTTTTTATAGTTTTCGTCTTCACTTTTAATTACACACACAAAAATTGCTTAAAGTTGTAAATTTTTGAATTTTGCATTCAACGTACATTGCGGTAAACACCCTCCCCTTGGCCGGTTCTTTCTGCGTTTCTTTTGTTTCTTACATTTTCAAGGAATTCACATTTTGCAGTTCCTATTCACACATACGCTGTGCAGTGAAATATTCATGAACTTTTCATTTTTGGGTTTATTGCAAAATATAAACTAAAAATATACATAAGTTCTCATTTAATAACAGATATATAATAGTATAATGGATAATTGTTTTTTATTGTTATTTTAATATCTAAATGTTTTTGCTTTTGATTTTTTCTTAGATTTTCTTGTAGTTTTCGCTTTTCAAGAACAAATAACGTAAAATACGAACATTACTTGTAGGAGTTGTGTTGTTGTTGTAGTTGTAGTTGTAGTGAAAGGAGGACTAACTCAACGCCACAACGCAACCGCAAACATTTTACATGATTTCTTTCTTGCTTCTGTATCTAATTCGAAAACATTGGTTCGATGATTAAAGGCAAACAGACATACAATTGAATTTTATAATAGCAACACATAAGCAGTAAAATGCTTGCAACATGTTGCCTCAACATTATTGCCGTCATGCCGACTAAGCAACATGTGCTGTACCGCGTCATTCTATTGCGTGATGCGTACTTTGGCGCTTTCGCTATCCTCATAGTTTTTACCCTCATTGTCGTTCTCATCGGCGGTACCCTCAGCGCCATTCTCCTTTCGTACGTACACTGGCTGAGCATCGCCCTTCACACAGTCGGCGGTTATATGCACACCGGTTATATCGGAACCAGGCACCAAAAACATTGGATCGAGCAGCAATTGTTCCTAATCAGGCAATAAATGGATATTAGGAAAATATATTTGGCTTATAATTAGACCGCACATTTACCATTATCGAACGCAGCCCACGTGCACCGGTGTGACGCTCCATTGCCATGGCGGCTATCGATTCGATAGCATCACGATCGAACGTTAACTCCACCTTATCCATGCCGATTAGCGCCTTGTATTGCGGTATTAAAGCATTTTTCGGTTCGGTTAGAATGCGCACCAGCATGCTGACATTAAGGCTGTGGAAGGGCACAATGACGGGGAAACGACCAACGAATTCCTGAAAGAAACAAAAAAAAA
>JAPVRG010229660.1:0-11929 GCA_029783565.1 Rhagoletis cerasi | reverse complement strand
AAACAAATAAAAAGCAGCAAAAAAAGCTATAATGGCAGCAACAACCACACTTACTAAGTCTGAATTAAGTTTCGATTTCGTTTGCTTGCTCATGTTGGCACTGTTGCTGTGGCTGTTGTTGCTGTTGCTTTGCTTGTTGTTCTTTTTGTTGTTGCTGTTGTTTGTTGTTGCTTGTTGCTTGACTCGCTCGCTGACTGACTGATTGCTTGGCTGACCTACTTACCAACCAAAGCTGAACGAAGTGAACCGAGCATACATACACACAAACACACACACCAACAAACGGACAGACAGAATCACACAATCACACAACAGTCGTCAGCAGTCAATTCATGCTGTTCATATGACGCAACAACACACATTGCACAAAGGTTTCAACAACACAGCAACAAAAAAAAATATTGGAACGGCCAAGTCGATTCGCGAGTTTCTTCCATTGCATGTACATATGTGTGTGTGTGTTTGCATTATTATTATTATTTTTTTCAATTTAAATTATCTATATGTATTTGTAAGCGGGTGCGCGCAGCACATTCATGGACAAACGCAATAAAATGCGGCCGCCGACATCCATAGACGTCCATGCCAATGATTCCATTGAGGTTGGGGCTGCGGCGATGAGTTAACGAAACGCGTTGCCGTTAAAGCATACGCAGTGAGTGTGGCGCTCTGTGAAAAACTTGATTTTAAACCTGGCGGCACAACAGCGTAAGTTGTCAGCGCGCACGTGTTGTAAGCGCTGCTCTCCGCGCTCCACTTAACAATTGCAGCTTCTCTCTGTTGTGAGCAGTGATGAGAGTAGCGCCTCAAAGCAAAGCTTTGGTGTTGTGTGCTCTAAGCTGAGCTGAAATGGGTGATGAGTTTTAACGCGTTCAGCGCCACAGCTTTCGTGTTCAAAAATTGTCAAAGCAGCGATGCTTTGGGTACTACTGTCAAGCATTTCGCCTGGCAATAGTTTGAGCACAAAGTCACAGTTGTGATGGAATCCGTGAAAACCCATTTTTGCCCAAAACCATCCCCTACTTTTGAAATTTTAGATAAAACTACGCCAATCGAGTTCGTTAACTTCCGAGGTTTGTTTAGAACTTAGTATGATGCTAAGGACATGTTTAGAACATAGTCTTGACACAAAAATGCTGCATCGTTTTCCTTTATGGTTTTCGTCTTCATCAACTGGGCACTCTGGGTAGTTCTCCTCTGGGTGGAGCGGATAGTTTATATATTCGAAGCATTTAAGGTACATACTTCTGGTAACATCCACACCTTAGATACTGGTTTGGATCGAAATTTGCTCTCTGTGAGCTGGTGGGCCCATATTGTTGTTATACACTTCCTTTGTCATTAATCTGTGGGATATTCTAAGATCTGATTCTCCTATCGAGGTAGTTTTGGAAACAATCCAATTCACTTTAAGTAGACCTACATATGCATGGATCTATATGATTTTGGCGATTCTGGTAGTTTCCCTGGCGCAGTCTGAAAGGCGAGGAAAATTTTTTTGAAAACAAGGGCATAAATAAAATACTGATACGATATTCTGTGCCATATCAGGTATACCGAAGGACCTGGGGTCTAATTTTTATTAACTGTATGACCCTAAACACCGCAACCACTACGAAGTTACATATCTTAGCATCTATAACTATATCGATTGGCAACTGCGTTTCGATGAGCAAATAGAGTCCGAACAGTATCCCAAAACAATCCTTCTCTACAGATTAGGACTAGTTCGCCTAATCTACCAATGAGCCCAGGGGAAATGCTGCTTCGATAAAGTCGAACAAAAGGAAGAGAAGCATTAGCTGACTGGGTTTATGAGAGGGAAGTTGAAAAGATTGCTGTGCGGGGTTTTTCCAAAAGCCGGATATATGCTGGGTATATCTGAGTCTATTTTGCATAAGTAGGAGTTTATTCTGATACAATATCCAGAGCGTAACTTTTGTGGCAGTTGAAACTCTGCGTCTGCTAAAAGGCCTGGATTATTGCCTTCACGAGTCGAGAGTTCATGGAGATGGTAACAATTGCGATTAGCGATTGTCATTCAAGGCCTTTAAGTACAATGACGGGCTCAAAGGGAGTTCAATGCACGCTTGAATCTTATTTATAAGTTCATAGAGATGTTTTATGACCAATGCTTCCAGTACTGACGTTAAAGAGTATGCTTAAACGTCTTCCAATAGACCAGTATCGAAAGGCTTCAATAAGTTTAACGCTACTAGGAAGGTCCTCTCGTAGGGGCGGCAATGGTTGAGCTGGAGAGTTTTTTTTGCGTATTTTCAGAGATCGTTCTGTGTTGGTACCGCGCAGTTTGCGGAAGACATGTTTATGCTTAGCTCGGTTAAAATCGGTTCAAATGGCATGTGGGAGTACCTTGCTTCAGGTTGGTTCACGACTAGAGGAAGGAAAGTTAATTAAAAGCACTATTGACGTTTATCCCAGATTTTAATAGGGCGACCGCTCTAATGGACTTCCACATGCCAAATACGATGTGGTCATTGAGAGATGGAGGAGCTTGGTGACGTAGTTCACTCCCATCGGACCCAAATGCTTCAACATCAGCATGCATATACCATCAGGTCTAGTGGCTTATGGATTCTTGATGGCTCCCTCAACTTCGCCGCTGGTGAAATCTCACTAGCAGTTTGGCGGTTCTGCAAGCTTATGATCACCGGACCTTTGACCACATAAAAAATATGGCATTTTCTATGGATAGTGTCGATTAAGTTTGCATTTTTTAGGATAAGATAATATGTAGGTTTCATTCAAGAAAAGAAAATTTCAGTCCACTATGCTCACGAACTCATCTCCAGCAAACACCAGCCACTTCAACGGCGTATCCAAACTATGCAGCGCCTGTGTGGACGCCTGGGGCAAGTTGGGCGCAGTGGATGAAGCTACAGACATGTCTGAACACAACACTTTACGACGAGGCCCAGCTACTCCCAGTTAAGGAGCACAACTTGATGCTAAGCAAGCATTTCTTGGTGGGGTTTCACCGTCGTGGACACCCGAACCGACAACTGCTTGAGGCGGAGCCCTCGCCCAAGCATGTCAGAAGGCAGCTCTACGAAATGGCAGACGAAGTCAAGAGGTTTATTATACAACCCCTGGACCCAGCGACTTACCGACAGGCCATAAACGGCATACACAGGGAGTCGGTCCAAAGTTACATGGACTCCAGACCTGTGAATGCCGTTTTAGGCATCCAAGCACCGGACGTGGACGAGACAAAATTTCGTCTGCCTCGGGAGACACGCACCACACTAGCACAACTGCGCTTCGGATACTGCAGCAGGTTAAACTCGTACCTGAGCAGGCTGAACCCAGATGTTGCAAATTCTTGCCTGGCATGCGGAGAGTCACGACATGACTGAACACATCTTTTCGCTTGCCCCTTAAACCCAACACAACTAACTCCGCTCTCCCTTTGGACCAATCCAATAGGAGTGGCAAATTTCCTGGGCCTCCCGTTAGTTGAACTTGATGACAACGACTGAGAGATAAACCGATCTAGGAAGGGCTAAGTAAGCCGCTGCAACAACAACAATAAGCCCTAACCGCAAAAAAAAAAAAAATTAAGCGACATTTTTCTCAAAATATTCCTTTTGATGCAGAAATGCCTCTAGATGCTCTAAGAGCATTCCTGCATCAAAAAGAAAATTTTGAAGAAAAAATTCGCTTGCGTGTTTTTGACGGTTAGCGTTCGATATCATCGCAGCACATTCATACTTATGTATATGTATATCTTTGGAAAAATTTTTTGTTCTAATTCCGATGTGTTAGTAGCCTACTCCTTAAGCTTTAAATTAGCGCAAATAGAGCCTCGTTCAGGTACCTTCTTTCTTCTGTTGTACAGTCATATTGGGCGAAATCTCGACGCTAAGGGTTTCTCTACGAAACTCAGCTCCATATCTAGGCACATACATATTTGTTGAACGCCTCTGTAAGACACATATCATTTGTTTCCTTAATTTCTATAAATATGTTTTAAAAATAATCTAATCGTCTTACTTTTACATTTCACTTGTCCCCAGGTTGATGATCAAATGAAATTGCTACAGCATTCCTGGTCAGATATGCTTGTGCTGGATCATTTACATCAGCGAATACACAATGGCCTACCCGATGAAACGCAACTGAATAACGGTCAAGTATTCAATCTACTTTGGCTGGGTCTGCTGGGTGTACCACAATTGTCAGACTATTTCAATGAGCTGCAAAATCGCTTGCAAGATCTTAAATTCGATATGGGCGATTATGTGTGTATGAAATTCCTAATACTACTCAATCCAGGTAAGTGATTAATGTTGGTCTAAAAGGAAAGTGAACCATGGTTAAAATATTGCATTTATTTCCAATAGATGTGCGTGGCATTGTCAACAAGAAGACCGTTTTGGAGGGACAAGAGAATGTGCAAGCAGCGCTACTGGATTACACGCTCACCTGTTATCCATCAGTGACGGTAAGTGGAAGGGATTTGCTACATACACCCGCATAGAGGGAGTAGTAACACTTTTTGAGGCATCAAATAAATCCAAAAAAAATCAAAATAAAAAATAGTTAGCTTCATACGCAACCCATATTTAATTTAGGTTTTTATTTGTTACCTCTTCACTAATATCTTGTCTCTTGCTCTCTCTATTGCTTAGGATAAGTTTCGGAGGCTGCTCAGTATACTGCCTGATATTCATGCGATGGCCTCGCGTGGCGAAGACCATCTCTATTCAAAACACTGCGCTGGCAGTGCACCCACACAGACGCTACTCATGGAAATGCTGCATGCAAAACGAAAAGTATAAATGCAAAAAGGGCTACATATATGTATATATAATATTTGTACATATGTATGTATGTATGAGTGTGTTGCAGCACGTGACATAAGACGCGTGCAAAATACGACGAAAGCGCTTCAAATGCGGCAGGAGACGATTTAGGTTGGCTTTTTGTCGAATGACGCTGAAACAATCCAGGGTTGGCTTTTAGATTAAAAAACAAAAAAAGAGAATGCAATGAGAAAAAAAAAACAAAAAAACAAATAATTTGGGAAGTTAAGCTAAAAGTATATAATATAAATATATACATACATATGTATATTTACATTAAAAAAGTAATTTCGTAGCACTTGGATTTTACGTTATCACCATTCACACTTGCAATTTAACTGCAGAATGTAAAAAAAACGTAGAAAATGACGAGCGCATTGATATGTATGTGTAGATATGTATGTTTAAGGTTAGGCAGTTTAGGCAGAGCAAAGATAAATAATATATTTTTAAAATGGATATATATGTATATTGATATAGCTTAAGCGTTTATTCATATTATTATATTATAAATATAAATATATATAAAAATTAATATAAATATATGTATATGTAAATGTATGTAATTGTATTATAAGCAAAGAAAAGAAAAAAAACAAGAAATTTTGAAGAAGCAACACAGCAAACAATGTGTTCGAAATATATTTTAAATTGTTAAGCATTAAAATCACATACATACATACTTATATGTGCATTAAATTTAGTAAGAAAACAACAAAATAAAACAAATCAAATGTGTTAAAAACAAAGATTTATTAAAAAAATTAAAAAAAACGAAAGCAAAACAAACATAGTACCATGAAAACAAAAATGGAAAGCAAAACTAAAATCGCAAGTCAAGGCTAAGCAAAACGAAAGTGCTGTGGGTGCGCGTTATTAAAATTTGAAATTTTTTTTAACATTTCTTTTTAACTTTTTCTATTTCAATTTAAATTTAAACCTTTTTAAATTTATTTAGAGGCAACTTTAAGGCGAAAGCGCGTAGAAGCTCTGAGAAAGTTTTCAAAATTGTGTTTTAAATTTCGAAATTGCGCGATAATTGATTGATATGACTTGAAAAAATATTATTGTGGAAAGCGTAAGCTGTGCAAAAGCTTAAAATTGTATTATATAAAATTGAAGGAGTTGAAAGATTTTTTAAATTTAGCCTACTATTCCATTTGATGCCATGAACATTAATATGTTTTCTATATCTTTATGAAATGTTCCACATATCATTGAAATTGCTGCCACTATTAATTTTGGAGCATGAGGGGTTTTAAAATATGACTGCGGTTGTAATCATCACTGTTTGCCTCTCTAGTGTTAAATGAGTAGTGGCTAGAAAGCGTATTTTTCAAACGACAGCAATGACAAAGAGCTGATCATTTTAGCTTGAAAGAAAAAAGGGAACATTAATGAGGCAACATTTTTCAAAGTGAACGTAATTCTTTCACTAAACGTTCAGCGAAAAAAAAAATTGAAAAAAAAAAAATATAATATAAAAAACAAAATAAGATAATTGTTTTTTATATAAATACGAGAGTCATGAAATATGCTAGTAGCTCTAAGAAAAGGGATGGCAAATGAACTTTTAAATTTCTATTTTTCAATCAATTAATAAAGAAATAAAGAAAGAAATTCATTTCACGCTTCCTCAAAATCCCATTAGCTTTCAAAATTAAAACAAAACCAGAGACCAAAAAAATAATCCTTAAATATCATGATTTTTAGTTTTCGATCAAAAAATAATCGTTATTTTTGATTTTTGTTTTTTTCGATCAAAAAATTATCTTTATTTTGGATTTTAATTTTTTCGATAATTTTTAACCGTTATAACGGATACTGTTTTTCTATGACCGCTTTAAATTTTTTATGATCGAAAAAATAAAAATTAAAAATAAAGATTATTTTTTGATCGAAAAGTTAAAAATCAAAAATAACGATTATTTTTTAATCAAAAAAATAAAAATTAAAAATAACTATTATGTTTTGATCGAAAAATAAAAATCATAAAATAACGATTGAATTTGATCGAAAAAACAGAAATCAAATTTTGACGTTTAAATTATGATTTTTGTTACAAAGATCATAACCGTTAGGGTCCCTGAAAAAACTTAACCTTTACTTTATATTTTCCAAATGATTTTCCCTTCAGAAATACCAGAGAGTCTTATGTTTTAAGCTTAGAATCCAGCTCTCAAGAAAAACGAAAAATGCATATAAAATTACGTTCAAGAAATGAAAAAGAAATTTTCTTCTGTCAAAATTTCTTAAATCTACAGCTCTCAAGAAAAAAATTTTCGTGTATTTATTTCTTCAAGAAAATTTACAGCAACGGCAAAGTAATTTTTTAAGCAACAGAAATAATGAAAAATATTTGTGGTGATTTTTATTGGGCGGCTTTAGAAAATAATATCTTTTTCGTTTTCGAATGTTGCCATTTTGTGCGATCCTTTTTTTTTTGAGATCCTTGTTTTAAAAATAAATACATATACATTATATTATGGCGTTTTCCCCCAGAGATATAAAAGTTCTAAAAAAATAATTAATTAATCTATCATTTCTGACACAAAATTTGTTAACCCAAACCAACTGGCAAAATAACTTAGCATAATTTTTCAGAAAAAAATTACTAAAAATCAGAAATGTGTACGAATTAGCAACCAAAAAGATTTTAATATTTTCGATATTTGCGTGGTTTAAAACTTTTAATAACTCCTTAAATTTTAAAATAATATTTCTTTTGGGAATACTTGTAATTAAAAGGCCAAATATTTCGCATAAAAACCTGCGCGTATAAAAGAAATTTTAGTCGCGTAAAATGAAAAGTTTAAAAATGATTTTTTTTTTTAATAAATTTTAAATAACGCAAAGTCTCATCCAAAGGTTTTATTCCTTGCTTTTGAAAAAAAACCGGCAGGTGTTTTTCAAACAAATTTTGACACTTTCCAAGTTTTCGACATTTCGAGGTTTTTCAAATGCTTGTTTTTTTTTACACAAACGTGGCTCGCTACATGCTGCTACTGCTTACATGTATTTGAGGATTTTTCGAAAACAAAATGATTCTTCGCTGCTCGTTTGAAAAAAGTCAGAGAATTATGTTAAACGCGTAAGGTTAGACATCTTTAAAACCAGAAGGTAGATACATACATATACATACATATGTTTTTCATAAAAAATTTCGCAGTTTGGCCAAAGTTTTGAGATTTTCGAAACTTTTTTTAATTAAATTTTTTTATACAAAAATAGCTCGGCCACACGGATGTTGTTAGCTGAATTTTAGAAATTTTCGAAAAATTGCGAATTTTTTTGCTCATCTTGTCTTTAACAAAATTATAATTTGGAATTAATTCTCAATTTTTCAAAAAAAAAAAAACATTGTACAAAAATTAGAAAACTCGAAAATAGTTAAAAAAAAATTCTAACTAATTGGAACTCCGATGATTTTGTATTGTTTATTTAACATTTGCTAGCTCCCTAAAATTTTGAGATATATTTTTAAAAACAAACCATTTTCGTGCTGTCATTTTCAAAATCTTTATGTTATGAACCAATTTTCTATTTTTAAGAAAAATTAGCAATTTTGCTTTAGTTAAATTTCTTGTTGTTCATTCGGTTTTTTGCTTTGTACATTTTTTGTCCAACCAATTTTAAAGTTTTTTAATTTTAATTTAAAATTATGGTGGATTCCTTGCTGGCACCGCCATTTGAACTCATGCTGTCGAAACTGCACTTTTAGACTCTCAATGCTGTTTCTGGCCACTTTAGTGTTTGAAACATGATTTATGCTTCTGAAGTGGCAAATCATACTTCAATTAGCAGATTTTTCTTAGACCTAAAAAGTTTACTTTGCCCAAGACTTACTTTTTCGAGTTGTGATAAAAATTTTTTAATTTAGAAATAAGTATTTTCTTTTGATATTGCATTAGTGGTACTTATTTTAACCTGGAATAACCTCAAAAATCTCGAAAGTATCGACATTTTTACAAAAATGTCAAATTTTTTAGTTTTTTGGAAAACACTTTCTGGTACAAAGTTTTTGAGTTTTCGAGTTTAAATAAACCTTTGGCCGATTTTCAGCACACAAAAACGTTTCACAAAGTCAAAGTTATTTAGCCCAAAATTCTTGCTGCATACCTTTTCATAAGAGCATTCGGGTTGTACTGCTGGCTTTTGCCCGAAATTTGGTGTAAGTTGGTGCGTACCCCAATCGAGTGATCGGAAAAATGTTGAGCTTTTTCCCAATCAATTCCCAATACATTTCTTAAATGGATTTCAAATTAAATGTGTTCAAATTGTATGTTATATCAATCGTGTGACTGCTAAAGTTATGTTGTTCCAATTTGTGTACTTTGTACAAAAAGATCCAAGTAAAAATTTTTACAACTTTATACAAATGTACCAATCGTGTGATCCGGCCCTTAGACCCGAGTGTCATAGAATCGAGCCTTCAATTTACTTTCAACTGGCAATGGCTTTTAATAAAAAGAAAAAAAAAAATATACAATATGCGCATTTTTTACGCAAGCAAAATTTTTATTGCGTCTGTCCCATAATTTGAATTGACTTTAATATCATCAATCAGTTGTATCATGATTCCCTTGCACAATCCTATTTTCTCTTGATTGCAAATTTTCAATGGCAGCGTTCCCTTAAACTAAAAAAGGCCTCGAAAATCTCGAAGTATCGAAACTGTGACTGGACTGTAAAAAATTTTTACGAAAATTGTTTGCAGTTTCGCGTTGTTCGAGTTTAAGGGAATCTTCGAAACATATATGTATATATATTTTTAATTTCTTTGCCTACAATAAATACATACCGCACCCATAGCACTTGAAAAATCAAAAACCAAAATTAAAAATTAAAAAAAAAATCACACAAAAATAACAAAATCAACTTTGCTGCTTATAAATGTGTAAATAAAGTTAACTACCTGATTTTTTCGGAAACTATAAACAACATAAACATGTAAACTAAAAAACGAAAGCATTAAAAACTATACACAAAACGAATGGAAAAATAAGAAAAATCCAAATAATTAGTAATACACATAATTCTTTACTAAATTTGTTGATTGAATGATTAATGTTAAATAGTGTTCTAATGTTATTATTGATTGTTATAATTAATGTAATATGTATATTAACTATTTGGATGTCCTAGATATATGTATATATGTGCATATATACATATGTACATATGTATATGTATCTTTAATTTAGGTTTTATCGATTTAAGTACATACTCTTTAAGTAAATGTAGTTTTTTACTCGCAAAAATTTAAGTTTCATAATACCGTTTTGTTGTTGTTGTTTTTTTCTTTCATAATTATTTTTAATTATTATTATGATTTTTTTCTTTCAATATACACAAATACAATTTATGTTCTTTTAAGCGATTTAGTGGCTTTTTTTTTCAAATCATTCTTCGATATGTTAAGCTTAAGCGTCAGATTTTTTAGGTGTATAAATAAATATAATTGAAAAATAAAAAAGTACCTATAAAAAAATTTAACAATGCAATTCGTAGCTAACAACAAATGCCCATTTCTCCTGCTGCCGTTTAACAAAAATAAAAAAAAAAGCAACAAGAATTGCCTAAAAAATCGTAACTGAGAACCTAACAATAATTTATTTCAAAGTGTCCTATGCTTTTTGTTGTTTTAGATGTACTGTACTTATCAAATAAGTGCAATGCATTTTATGCAACATTCACCTGCCTGTACTACTTTTTTTGTAAGTTTGTACGACTAGTTGTTTACACATAATTCAAAGCATAATTATTGTAGTAAGTATGTTTGTATGTATGCGTGCATTAAATTTTTTAAAATATTTTTTTTTTTATTTTAGATTTTTTGTTTAGACGCAAGCAATGCAAACGAATGTTTATTACATACATACATAAGTATACAAAAGTACACAAATCATGTTGTTTAAATAAAAATAAATACATATAGAAGAAATGCAGAATTTTGAAATTTCAAACAATAAACATCTGTATATGACAGCAAGTTGTTATTTATGTAACGAAGAACACACCCCACTGCTATAACTTATTGGCTTAAGTGTAGTTAATTCAGCTATGAAATTATTCTATTACTATATGTATGTACATACTGTATGTAAAAATTAATTAAAAGTAAAATGTAAGTGAAGCGCGTACCTTATAATTATATCAAGTGATGAAATTACATGCATAGATACATAGTACATGTCTGTATATAGATTTCAGGGAAAGGGTAAGAAAAGTGGAAAAATGCATTGGTAGTTCATTTGCGAGTTTTAGTGAAATTTCGAAGCTATGCGATATAAGATCGATTTCGGAAAAAATCAAAGTTCGAAAAATTCGAAATTAAAAGAATCTAAGTTCGAAAAAATTCGAAAAATTATGCGGGCTTAAAGAATTGAACTGCTGGAAAAGTATTAGTTCGAAAAAATCTTGTTCGAAAATTTCGAAGCTCCAAAAGATTTAAGCTTGAAAAAAATTGGAGCGCAAAAACAAGCGAAAACGAAAAAAATTCAATTTCCACAAAAATTGTATTCAAAAAAAAAGGTGTTTTTTAAGAAGTTAAAATTAAAAAAAAAAATCAATTCCACATTAATCCTTCCCGCAAATGACTTGCCAACGTATTTAGCTTACTTTTCTTTGGCTCTGTGTGTGTTCAAACTAGAGATGGGCGCGGGCCTAAATTTTCAGGCCCGGCCCGGCACGAGTGCAAAATACACTTTCAAAAACACGCACGAGCCCGCACGTTAAGAATTTCAGTAAGGCCCGGCCCGGCCCGGCACGAAGAAATACGCCCAAGCCCGAAATGATAGAGCCGACCTTTATTTTGTACACATTTTTTTATTTGTCTGTTATGTACTTACGTTTATTGAAAAAAGCTCTTAAATAGAATTTCGCAAAAAATATTTACTTAAGCAAATAAATTGAGCATGCACATATATAATGTTTTTTTAGATCAAAGATTCATCTCACATAAAAACCAATTACTCAAATTTAGATGAGAGTTTCAAACGATTAACTGGTACATAAGTAAAATAAAATACAAATATTAATAACGGGCTTTTTCGTGCTAATTCGTGCTTTTATGAAATTTTACTGAACGCCCATGCACGCACGAG
>JAPVRG010229648.1:0-14234 GCA_029783565.1 Rhagoletis cerasi | reverse complement strand
GGGGATAACATATCTGGCTGTGAGTGGGCTTGTGGTGTAGTGAGTGTGTGATTGAGTTACTAAATTGTTTTCATATTCACTCACTCCCTTATTTGTTGACAAGAGCTAATAAATGGCAGGTGTTTTTGCGCTGAGTGGAGAATTTATGTACACATACATATACGTAATGCAAATATGTAATGCTCGTGAAAATTATAGTAAATATCTCGTTATATTTACTATGCACTGTTGTTTTCCCAACTGGCTGGTATGCGGGGAATTTTCGCTGTTGACACCTTGAAGTCGTTAAACTATCAGCTTAGCACTTTATCCATCCAAATCAGTATATGCGTGCCTCTCATTGAGTTTATTTTTAGTTCATGCAGCTCGTGAGCTAGTCATGCGCTTTTGTCACTCATATGTATTCACATTCTTTAAATTGGTTAGAAGTTTACCAGTTAAAAGTTAGACGTCCTTAGTTCTTTCTTCCATACCAAAAAAAAAACATTAAACCCGAAAAAGGCTCAGCTTTGGCCTCCTAAAATTATTCTCCTTTAAATATGTAGTTTTTTTGTTGGCCTATGATTCGTAGCATTTCTTTCAGAAAGTGTTTTAAGCTAATTTCGCTCTCTCATGGTCTTACTTAAGCTTGCAAGTGTGCCCAAAAGCGTGCAACGTTATTCTTAAGAAAGTTTCACTTATATTTATTGTTTCCTTCGCCAATTTCCCCATATACTTCTCACACAGCATTAAAACAAATTGGTGAAATCGTTTTTTTATGTTTTAACGAAAAGTTTCTACTGGGTAAAAAAATTATTTAAGGGTTTCAGTGCCTTCTCGGCTATAAAATTCCGCAGGTATCAAA
Source organism: Rhagoletis cerasi (assembly GCA_029783565.1). NCBI lineage: Eukaryota > Metazoa > Arthropoda > Insecta > Diptera > Tephritidae > Rhagoletis > Rhagoletis cerasi. The sequence continues at coordinate 13,390 of JAPVRG010229648.1, read as the reverse complement.
AAATATGGGTTTAAAACAGCGATGGGCAAAGAGTGCTTTTACTCTGCATGCGTCAATAGAAAATGTGCAGAAAGCTCAAAAAAGCTCTGTCCCTCGTGCAAAGCTATGCCCATCATCGGGTTTAAAAAGCCAAAGGAGGTAGTGATGAGTAGTGTTGTCTATACATATATATGTATGGAGACGTGCACTGCGTAATAGCTCCCTCTGGCCATTACTAGATCAGTAACATCCTATTTCTTTATAAGGCAAAAGAGCTCAGCGACGTAATCGAGCCAGCACTGATGCCGCTTTGCTAAGATCTCAGAGTTGCCTCTTTCACACATCAGCCACGGCAAAAGCATATACCCCGCTGGAGCAGAGTTTTTAAGTTTTCTCTAGATTTTTTATGGACACGCACTGACTAAAAGATCTCTCTGGCCGACATATGTAGCTTTCGAAAGCTTCAAAGCATTATAATAATTTTCCGAACAATGAGCAAAGAGCCGCGCTCGTTTATTATGCAATATCATAATCATATCGGACCAGCCTTCACCAGGGAGAGCTTTTTCACTATGGGCGTTCATATGAAATGTATATAAGGCTTTAAAATGTTACGCCCGCGGACTATTGTGGTCAACTGTTATTAAGACAGTACTGCCCAGAGTGAGCTTTTATTCCACTCGTTTTGTTTTAGTAAAAGTCAATCATAATTTTTCTCTAATTTGCGGTTGTCCCAAAATCCTTATAGTAAAAAAAAGTTATTTAATGACAGTGCAAAACATTTTTTCCGCCATAATTCCCTCTTCCTCGTTTCACGCCGCAAACATCCTTTTACCCAGCCTACAACCTTCAACATCAGCAGCTCCACCACCGTCGTCAACGGTTTTAATTTTATATTAACTCGTTCAATTGCAAGTTGTTAAGAGAGCACCTCTCTTCTCTTCCATCGACCACCGACTCTTTGAGCCATGTTGCTTGCGCTGCTGCTGCTGCTGCTGCTGCTGTCGTCGCTGATATTTCGCTAGTGTGACAGACAGGTTAATGCAATTTAAATGTGCCGCACATCACTGGATGGGCTGACTGAAAAAATTGAAAACATGATAACTAAATAAAGTACGAGTTTACTATATACGCTTGTGTATACACTCACACACAAACACTGTTAGCATTTTATTGCCGCTGTTGTTTTTGCGCGCACGTAATACTAGTTGGCTGGCTGCTTGGTTGTTTGCTTGGGCACCAGTAAGCCACAGATTCAGCAAGCGCGCGGAAAAATGTTAGTATTCAAAGAAATAAATGACTTTAGACTTCATTTCAGCTATGAAGTAAAATACTACAAAGGCTTCACCAACCTTTTTCGCTGGCTGTCTGCACCTATTTTTACCAGCACGTTTGCAATTTTCCAGCAAGCATGAACTGCGCGGCACTAGAAAAACGCTGAAAATATAAATGGGAAAAGTGGAAAAAGTTGCAAGAATATTTTATTTTAAGCCACAAACTGGCTGGCAGGCTGAACTTACGAGCGGGCAAATGCAAGCGAGCAGTCGGACGCGAGGGCTGGCCTCACAATACGACAGGTGATGGGGCGGCACGCGCGCGCGCGGTTGTCATGACGCGCGAGACAACGAGACAAGTCAAGTTGTGTTGGTGCGCGCGGGCTTTGTTTGGGCCGGTTGGTTGGGTTGGGTTGGGTTGTATATTGGCTATTGGTTGTTGCCTGTGGCCGAAACTCAAAACATTTAACTGGTTTCTAGCAGTCAGTGTTGTGGCTGAACGAAGGCAGCGCGCGCGTAGAATGTGCGGAATACACAGCAGCACGTAACAGTTGAAAACGGCAGCGGAAATAGTATGGAATCGCGACGCGTTACTGGCTAATGGAAGCGCCCGAAAAAAGTGAATAATATTTAAATTTACAATAAAAAAGAGACAAAGAAAAAATTATGTATGCGGAAGCGCGTAATTCTCCGCTGATAAATAAATATGCATTTGTTTAATCGTGTGTGGTACCAGCAGTAGCGTGTTAACTTTTTTGTGTACAATTACAACAAAAACAATTATAATAATGCAGTTTTAACTATAGCGCACTATATACACCTGAGCGCTGGCTTATTCCGCGTCGCTTTTGTTTGTTTTGTCTGCCGCGCTCACACACACACACACACACACACACACACACGCCAAACACCACCACTTAAGCGCACGCAAACAAAAAGCTTACTGAGCGAGTTGGCCGAAAGCGCGTCGGGTTGGCGTTGGTGTTATTGGCAACGCGCAAATCAGTTGTCATTTGTTTTAGCCAGAAGCGGCCGCGGTTCAAAAGCGCTACGCTCGAAATTTTCGTGGAAGTACTGGAATACGTAGTGTAACCGGTGCGCAGAAAGACTTCAGTCGAAGCGCTGATCTTAAGTGAATTACAAACAGCAAAGCTACAGTCACGCGCATTAAAGCGACGCGCAGAAAAAAGTTAGAAAAAAAAGGTTTGCGAATTGAAAATAGGTAAACAAATGCAAAATTTGTGACAAATGTACGTGTTCGTTTGCGAAGCCAATAAGCGCGGCGGTTGCACGCCCGCGACACAGCATGCAGTCGTGTAAGCCGAGCTAGTAAATTTAATTAGAAGAAAATCGATTGAAACGCGGTGTGCTACAAAAACAAAAAAAAAAAAAATTCAACTTGCGAAAAAAGTGTTGCGCAAAACATAAATAATCGACTTACGTGTGAGCCAATAAAATCTTGATAAAATTTTTTTGGCCAGCATTAAGGCTATTGAAAATTAAATGTAGAAAAATAAAACTACATATAAACTTTAAATTGCGTTCGCTTATCAGCCCGCCAACCAGGCGCAACGCAACAAAGCAGAAAACAAATGATGTAGCAACTAAAATAAAAATAGCGTAGAAACGTGCTTTGGCGTTCACCGCAAAACTTCTGCTTCGATAATGCTCTGGAATTCGCGCACTCCACTTCCACCTGCGGCTGCACTCCGCTGCGCCTATCTTCACTCGGGCTGCGCGCCGAGACCTAGCCGCCGCAGCACTCTTACCTGTTTGTTGTTGGCTGGCATAACTTTGCTATTTGCTAGTAATTTGTTGGCATTTTTTCGCTTATCTTGCTTGCTGGCCATGGACGGACAGCTATTAAGTCAACTAAAGTCGTGGACAAAACGAAAGATTTTTATGGAAAAAAGTCAAAATTTCTATTAAAATGAAATTATGAGAATGTGTGGAAATGTGTGGAACTGTGTGAAAATGTGTGAAAATTAGGGGGGGAGGGGGTTGAGTTAAAATAAGGTACTGCGGGATATGTACATACATATATATGTAGTTAGTATTTATTTTATTATTCATTAGCGAAGTAACTGTCGAATATTTTAGTCAACCTAAATAAAAAAAATGCTTCTCTATCAAAGACATCAGATATACATATATCTGCTCATATGAATCATTCTACATTATCAGTCAATTGTAAGGTACTTTATGAGTAATTAGACGGTTTGTGGTGCGTTAAATTTTCCGTACTACAACTTTATTATTAAAAAGAATATGCATACATACATATATATATATAGATATATTGTCAAAGAACGAGTTACTTTATCTATCCTAGCCGATATGCATGCTTTGCCCACCACCTTTGGCATTGTAGCTGATTTTGGCTGAATGCAAGGAGCATTAACAGAAACTAAAGACCGATTTTATACAGGAAAGGGCACTCTCAAACACCCAACGCTCAAAATTCTCCCTCTCTCTTCGTCGATATCAATAGCTTCAATGATTACCGTAGTTAATCTGATATACAGTTACTCTACAGACTCCTATTGTAACCCTACACCTCCGAGGTCAAGAATAATGAGATTCGAATCAGCTTTATAGAGCTTCTCCCGCGAGATATGTTTTGATCTTGAAACTTATTTTAAATAATTTCTCTGAAGCTTAATAAAGCTCAACGTAGTTTCTTGATTTGACAGAACTCAGAAGATAGACTAACCGCCCGATCCCCGCGCCAATGACAAAACTTATCGCATAAAACTTGATTTAAATATTGCGCATAAAACTTTGAGGCCGTATATAAGCATTGCTTTGTCGCTGTCACTTACGCAATAGATCATAAGAATAACAGACAATTTTTATTATTAAAGCCAAGTGTGGGGCACACTTTTAGTTTTATCGTTGGTGTGTGAATAGGGCGGTACATTGATTCACTGCTATATCTCTCCAACGATTGTGCATATTGGCCATTTCGTTTTTATCAACTGCTGTGCCTAGAAGTATACTAAATAAGTTGCCTGTCAATATCGTGCTTGAGTTTATTATGTATTTAATTTTGCCCACTTAACGGATGTTATTGGCACTTCTCAAGTGTCGCAAAACAGTTGCATTCTTAGCCATGCCAAATGCGCAGTATTATTATTAGTGCATACTTGCGCTACTACTTTGCGAGTGTGCTAACTCTTAAGAAGTAACACCTACCTTAGGCACTTTGAACGGCGCAAAGTTCCAAATTCTGGACGAAGACAATATTCGTTCTTCAAGATGTCTCCTAAGAAAATGTCATTTACAAAGTGCCCTTTCAGGTATCCAGCTAAGTTGTGCGAGGATTTTAACTCTCATTCCAGCACGTTTGACATATCGGACTCGCTTTTTACTATAAAGAAATCTATACTGTCCTCTCTCAATAAATGAAATACTATCTTTATTTCATATCCAATCAGCTGATGAATTTAATTCTGTAGCTGAATAGTTTTAGATCTCGACACTTAACAAACTTCTACTTTCCATGACTCGGCACCAAAAAAAAAAAAAAAAGGTTCCGTACGTCATGCGGACTGCGCCCCTCGTGTCGGTTGGGCGGGAATGGAGGGTAAAACCGTTGGGATTAATTATTAAAAAAAAAAAGTTAGCTGTTGTTCAGAGACTCCACAAGAGGGATTTGATTGCATTTTACCCTTTGAAATACGTCTGTGGCCTGCAACCTTGGAAGCTCTGCCATGTATCCCTTGGTTTGAGGCCCTCAGCGCTCCATTTGACTCCGCCTTTCGCGATAGTATCAGCGCTTTTTATGCTACAATCAAAGCCCTCGTGGCCTGCAGCACATTATAAAATAACTTTGTTAAGGGTTCCTAGTTTATCCAGCATACTCTTGCAATAATCTACCTACTATCCTTGTCACCGTTTTACATGACTCCAAGGCTTTTAATGCTGCCTGACTGTCCGAGATGCTATTTATAGTGGCGCCAATAATCGTTCTTCGAAGAAATTTGCAGGTATTGATTGCCACGCTAAAATCCACCAGCAGTTCTGTTAGGGCTCTCATAAATTCAGTTATCGTGGAGAGTGTGATATAAATGTGGTATACATATATAAATACAAACATGTACTTAAATGAGTTTGTTTAGAGATTAAAATTCGCATAGCCTAATAGTGGTGTGAAGACAGCTGACGTGAACTCTCAATTAGTAAACCTTCAAACTGGATCTGAAGCTAAAAAAAATAAAATTTTTACAAATGCTTTTGTTGCTATTTAATACTTGTTTACCAAAATGACCAAGCCACTTAAAAACCTGTGTATTAGTCTGTGTCCGACACACATACGTCGGTACATACAATTAATGAAAAACTTAAAAACAAATTGCTTATCGTCATTAAGCTTACCAAAAAAAAAAAACAAAAGCCAATTAAAAACACGTCTGTCAGCGTGTGAAATCACTGTCGTGAAATTTTCTAAAATTATTTGGTCATAAAAATTAAGCTACATAAAAACGAAAACAAAACACGAAGCAAGTAAAAGTTAATGAAATAGTAAAAGTTAACACTGCAAAGGCGAAATGTGAAGGAAAATTGAGTATTCACATGAAAAATACTTACATTTAAAGCAACAAGTAAGGAAAGTGCTGTCTTCGGCTACACCGAGGGCTTCATACCTTTCATGAATAAAAGAAAATTTAACTTTTTTAATCCGTTGTATTAATAGTTTCTGCAATGAGAGCAGCCTTTGCAGATTTCTTCGTAGAATTTTTTCCCATACTTTTTTGTTGTTGTAATTATTCGAGCTGAAAGTTTAGAAAATTAAAAAGTAATTTGCGCTGACTGCATTAAATATTGCTTGTATTCTTCAAAATTCGAGTGAAAATCCGTTTAATTGGGCCCTTTATCTTGGCAGACCCTTTCGATTGAGTTCAATAATTTGTATGCCTTCTACGCATTAAATGCCACTTCCTTCGCCAGCCAATTACTTTGCAATTAGTCATTGTCAGCCCACCTAACTTTTTGCCTGCCTACCTACCTACCTACCACTCACTGACTGCCTACTTCGCTTTGCATATTTACGCATGCGCACAAACAAAGGCTTCCAATAGTAAATAAACGATCAGCGAACAATAAGCGACAAAATAAACAAATACCTAAGAGTGACGGATTCAAAAAAAAAATATTAAAAAAAAAACAAATAAAATACAACTTCAATATTTACAAAACAAAAAAAATAAAATATAATAAAATAAAATAGTAAATAAATAGTTATTGAATGCAGCTTTGTGGAAATTTATTTATTTTGTAAGCCGCGCACGTTCTCCAGCATTACGCATTTGGCCGCGGCATTCTGTATTTCGTCGTTGGCTATGAGCTTAAAGTAGCGCCCGTTTTTTGTTTCTCAACAAAATATGTATGTGCATTAGGGTGGTCCAAAAAAAAGTTTAAAAGGCTGAGCTCTCTCTCTCCAGTGGATTTTTCTAAATGGATTAAAAAAATACTCAAATTTTTTTGTTAAAAAAATTACATTTGGAACTGCCTCAAAGCACATGAAGTTTTTCATGTATTTTACAAGGGAAAAACAAATTTTCGTATAAATGGTGTAGAATCCTTGAAAATCAATATTTTTCATTCGGCAAACTCTTTTTCTCTTCAGGAGACTCCAGAGCATAATATCCAGTTGTTTATTTAAACATTTTTAAGTATTAACTATTTTTTATGGGCCCCTCAAAAGCCGCCACCGCAAAAAAACGCAATGGGGAACCCATAAAAAATCTTTAATATGAAACAATAGGTAAATAAACCATTGGGTGTTATTCCTTAAGTCTCCTGAATAGAAACAGAAAGAATTATTTACCATTTCTACGAAAAAGTGTTTTCCACTTGTAAAATACATGGGACAACTTCATGGGCTTTGAGGCAGTTCTAAATATAATTTTTAAAAAAAAAAAAAAAAAATACGGTTATTATTTTTTCCATTTAGAAAAATCCCAGGGGGTGGGAGCTTAACATTTTAAACTTTTTTCTCTCCGCATGTATTTTGGGACCACCCTAATGTGCATACAATTAATATTTATTGTATGTGGGTACGGTAGGCTTGCGGTACGTGCGTGTCTGTGTTTTTATTGTTAGTTGTATGTAAATATGCTTGCATAGGTGCCTATTTGACTTCGGTTAGGCAAAAGGTGTAATAAAAATTGTAAACTCAAATAAAAGTAAAACAGAAACCCATATCCAACAGGAAAACAAAAAACTTAAAAAAAGTAAATAACAAAATATCTAAAAAATCCCGCAAAATTCCGTGAGTCATATTTCACTTTATTTCCTACTGTAAAGCGGTGCAAGAAGTCTAATAAAGGGGTTTGCTATACATACATATATATGTTATACATACATACATACATATACATATACCCAGTCGGCAAAATGAGGTGCTCTACTAAATAAACGCTTTCAGGAGAGGCTTTTCTTTGGCAGCTATATAAGAAGATCTTCCAATAGCGCTGCCGTTTGAAGGACGGCGAGACGGTGTTTTTTTCAAAGCAACGGAAGTCAATTAAGAAAAAAAATCGAGCACGGAAAGCCGATCACTTCCAAAAATATGAAATAAGGCTTTCTAGAATGCCTCTTACTTGCTAATTTTACGACTGGGTACCCATGAACCGCATTGGCCATGCAGGAAAATTTTCAGATTTCAACTGATAAAATTTTCATACAAACAAAATAAAAATTTCAGTCGACGATTTCCCTTGAAAACTCAATTTTATTTTCTTTTTAACTAAGAAGTGCAAACTTTATTGCCTAAGATTCGGTACTTGCAACATACATTTCTTTGTTATTATTTTGGAACAGCTTCTGTTCTGGTTCTGGTCACTGACATCTAAAACCTGCCTTAAATGTTTATTTTTGCGAAAATATTTTTGAATTTGAGAGCTATCTTTTAGTTTCCGAAGTGGCAATTTTTAATAATGCGTGGATCATGTAACCAAAAGCATGTCTGAAGGATTCCTTTGTTACAATATTTCACCACAGTTGCTGTGGATTAATCAAAACTCTAAGCGTTCAGATGAAACGAACTAATCTATTTTTCGAATATCTTTGCCTGGATGAATAGCAAGTCAGGGAATGGAATAGTTTGTTTGTCCCTTTATTACTAATATATTTTTGCAAAAGAAAAGAGTTACAGTCAGCATATACTAGTTACAAGTCGCTCAGTTAGCGCATTAGTTAATATTTGGTGCGCTAGTAGCAAGACTGAAGCGAACATTTTTTGCGAGTTTAAGTTCCTATAGGGTTATGTATGAAAGAGAGTATGTATGTGCACCTCCTAAATTTGCTCTGTATATTTTTTGCCCACAAAAACACGTCTGACAAACCACTAACCAACCAAATCAGCGGCAAACATTGTACATTTTTATGAAAAAAAAAAAAATTGAGTAAACAAACAACAAAGATTTATTTTCGCAAAATGTGCTAACGAAAAAGTTTTTTGTGTCAGTCACGTACTTGTAAAAAAATTGCTTTGACAACTTCGGAGCTTAATTTTTTAACAATGTATGTATGTAGAAAAATGTGCATATATGTACATATGCAAACAGAAATGTGCATTGCATTTATCTATGTATAAGAAAATTCTACGGAACTGTGCGCTGATCGCTGATTTGTTAAATTTAGTATCTACAAACACACATATCACTTGCCGTAGTTGATAAAATTTTTTATCTTTATTGCTGAAAATTTCAGTGCTAAATTTCGATTCGGCGAAACTATGTTATTTCCTTTGAAAAAATTTAAAACTGTTAAATGCAAGTCGTGTACACGTAAAAAATAAAATTTTCAAACAAAAAATGTTTACTAAATCAAATATTTTTTTTATAGAATGTATGTGAGCAAGAAACGCTTTAACACATTGTGAATTCCCCAAATAAATCAATACTGTTAAACTTTTCAGTTGATTGAAATGTTTCATAGTCAGCTATCGCAAAAATGTATGTATTTTCCTTAATTTGTATGCACATATTTGCTGCTCTTGGCATTTCATTGCTGCCTTACTCGTATCTCATTTTCGCCTACATTTGCATTTTACTTGCAACTGCAACAGTCTTCCAAATACTATTCTATTTTAGTAGTCTATTTTATCTTTGTATTCTTCAAAGGCGTTAATTAAATTTAGTTGCTTCTTACAATAATTGCGCAAGCAAGCAGAAAAACGTACAAAATACAAAAATTGCTAATAGTATAGATGTAAATACGTACATACATTTACATAAGTAGTGCTCAAAGTATACATACATATAAAAAAAATTTCTCAGCTTAAAAATCGACGTTTTATTTGCTTTTACTTGACTGGTTAATAAGCTGCGGGCAGCAGTTGTGTGATCTATTGATTACCTGTCGTAAGATTCCAAATCATCAAACTCTAATATCGCCTGAACATGCAATCCACGGTGAGGCCCAAATGCTTCCAGTAATGGAGCATAACACCCTGCTCAGCAAGCAGTTACAGACGTAGACACTTGCTTGACGTGGAACCTCCACCTTGGCGCAACAGCAGGCATCTCTACGAACTGAAAGACGAGGTCCAGCACCATGTACACCAGCCGCTGGACCCGGGACTGTACAGACAAGTTATAAACGACATTCACAGGCAGGCTTTTACTGCCTATACACCCTCATGTCCTGTGAACGCCCCCATCAATGTTCAAACACCACATGTGGACGAGATCCGCGTTACTCTGGCCCAATTATGGGCTGGATACTGTAGCCGTCTAAACAGCTACCTATACAGACTCGACACCAACATCCACAATGAGTGTCCAGAATTTGGAGATCCTGCACACGACACCAACCACCTTTTCACGTTCCCACTCAATCCAACTCAACTAACACCCCTCTCGCTCTGTTCCGACCCCATCGAAACATCTCATTTCCTGCCCTACCGTCAGTTGAGCTTGACGACAGAGATTGAAACATTGGCGTCACTAGTGATATGATAACAACAACCACCGGTGGTCTCAAAGTGCAAATTGCAACTAAAAAACCAAAGCACTCCCTCACATTACAAATCTCAACGTAAGCCACTGCTGGGTAATGAAACACTTGTTAAACCTGGGAGTTGTTTGTTCCGACCAGTGTGTCTTGACTAATAGGAAACAGCAGAGCACATTATGTGACACTGTGAAATCTGTACTAGGCCCAGACTTTGCTTTTTAAGATTACCGTACCTAGAAGCACATAACCTAAATAGCAGTTAGCCAAAAGACCACGCGTGGATCAAAGAAGACAGGTAGCTAAATAGCGGTTTGCTGCAATAGCTCGTGCTCGGTCACGATAATTGCGGTAGTTCTTCCTGCTCTAAATACAAATCTAATCTAGCCTCTTCAGGCAATACTTCTACATACATACCTACAGGGCCTAGAAACTTCAATGACTGAAAAATGAATAGCCGTATTCTATCTCGAATTAGACTTTATCTTCTTAAACTTTGTTAACTTCATAGCCTCACCAAAGGGGAAAAGAATTGTCCGCCGAATGAGTCAAACAAATACATATTTATAAAGTTTGGCTAATTTTTTTCCTTTCTAAACTCAAAAACACGACTTTAAACCACTGAGTGATTATTTGATTTCTCTCCTCAGACTCAAATATATAAGTGTTTTCCAAAAGGCTGTATTATCTATCAACTATGTGAACTATTAGCAGCATTAATGTCAGAAGAAAGATCGATGCTAAATAGCTGCCGGCGGTCCTTTCTTTTGCGAGTCAGCCTTGCTCAAATCCAACGAAACTCTTCATGTAGCCACAAGATTCCTTTTTAACTGGACTCCACTTTTCTCATAGAGGAAACATTCACTCAACTGGATACGTGGCGCACTCTGTTGAGAATGCGCTCTCTCTCTTTCTCTCCCCCTCTCTTTCACCTTAGCTTTTTCCTCTGGGATCGGAGTCTATATAGAAATCGGTTGCAAATTTGTGACAAATAATAGTTTTTAAGACTCGCTTCATGCTTCGACTACCAGATCATCTATCACAATGCCTATATAAAAGATCAACTGCTCTGATTTGCTTGCAACTTATTTTCTTTATCCAATAAGGTATCACCACATTTTCATACACATCGGCTTTTGAAACTTAGTTGCGCTACTTTTTGGCTCCTCTGTCACCTGATGACACTTTGGAAGCTTCGAAAAGCTGTCATAGGCGAGAGGCATTTATCACTGTCACAAAGCTAAGTGAATGAAGAGCGAACGATCAGATACGTTAGATCACCGCCAAATCATCAACTCACTTTCGTGCTAAACACTTTTATTTATGGCCAATATTTGTAAAGATTTTAACGAGCTGAATTGTAAAGACTTGTTTACTGGAATGTGGGTTGTCTTACGTCTCGCGGCTGCGCTCCTTGCGTTGGTACATATGTATATCCTACTAAGATTTACTATGGACATTTTTATTGCTATTATTTGAATGCAAAATGTTTTTGTTTACTTAAGGCAATATTTTTTAAATTGTTTTTTAGCGCGTGCAACACGTTTATTTGCGTTCGAAACTTTGTAACAATTGACTAATTGCTTTTTTGCAAGTGAATGTGAACGTTTGCAAGTGTGAATCGAAGTAGGATTGCATGCATGTGGGTGTTTGTAAAACCAGACTTTTGAAAGGTGACTTTGACGTATATAAATTGAAAGGAATGGAGAGGCAATTTGAGCAAATTTAAAATAAAACATGGAAAAAAGTAAAAAAAATAAATTAAAAAAATAAAATAAAATAAAATAAAAATAAAATAAAAATAAACCAAAAATAAAATAAATAAAATAAAACTAACAAAGCGAAATAAAATAACAACAATGAAATTTAAACCCACAATATTCATCGGTTTTAATTAAAAATGCAAATGAGCGTTTGTGTTGTGGAAATGGGAGCTGAAGTGAGTACGAAGTGGCCGCCGGTGGAGTGGAAGTACGCAACAAGAGTAGAGTGCAGTCAAAAGTAATACTAAAAAAATCATAACGAAAAAAATATGAATTAAAAGAAGTGAAATTGAACGAAACAGCTCAACCGAGACAAAGTTAATGAAGAAATAGAAATAATAAATAATTTAAAAAATAAAGAAGAAGTAAAAATCGAAAGTAAAGCAAAATAAATCTCACATTTAACTTCGTTAATAAAAATAAATCAAATAAAAATATGCAAAAAATTCAAACAAGTAAAAAAAAATTATTTAAATAAATTAAGCGATTATTTTTTTACCCTTTAGAAAATGTAAGTTTCTCAGCAGCATTGCTGCTGCAGCCTTTGAAGACAATCAAAATTACGACTTAAAGTAGTAAAAACTATCAGAAAAAAATTTAGAAAAATCGCCTCCGTGAAAAAATGGTTGTGTCCACGTTGAGTATCACACTTGACAACAATGGGCTGGTTGCAACGGCACCAACATCGCCAGTAGTCGCCAGCACAGCCCAGCCACGCCCGATTATAACAACAACAACAATACCAACGATCATCACGACCAGCAGCAGCGGCCACAACAGTCCAGCAGCTGTGAATACGAAGTATACAACTAATGGTGTGCAAATTAACAACAACAACAACAAAACCAATAATGATAATTTTAATATAATTAACCACATTAATAATAACAACAACAGTCGAAGCAATAAACTCAGTGCCAACAACAATAAAAGCAATAACAATAGTCATAGTGGTGGCAGCAGTAATGGGAATGGTAATGGAAATGGTGTTGGTGGTGGTGGTGGTGGCAATGGTACAAGTAAAGCTAGAAGTGTAAGCCATACGAGCAGTTTTTGTGATACGAACGGCGGCGGCGGCGGAACAGCAGCACCTGTACCTCCGCCGAAAAAAATTGTAACAGCAACGATCATACCAACAACAACAAATCTATTTTGTGATAGCAATAATGTGCCACAACAACAACAACAAAAATCACTACCATCATCGCTACACTGGCATTCGCCGCAGATTGTCAAAGAGTCAGCGTATCAGCAGCAGCAACAACAACAAAAACAACAGCATTTGCCGCAACGCAGCAGCTCGTTGTTGTTGCAGCGGGACGGACAAGTGAATATGTCAAATCGTTTGCGCCAGCAGCAGGTAAAAAAATACAAATGAATAGAAATAATAAAACTAATATTAAAAGGAGAATA
>JAPVRG010229644.1:0-14359 GCA_029783565.1 Rhagoletis cerasi | reverse complement strand
GGTAGTACAAGGATCGTCTGCTAATATATGTATATATGCAAGGCAAGACCTCTCAACAAAATTTAAATTTGAGTATTGCTAAGCTCTCCAAACGAATTTTGTACATGCATTGAGATGCACGAATTTGCCATTCTAGAAATAAACCCCAATGTACTCAACGCCGTCTTTCATACGCTTACAATATATTTTCTTATTCTTATGACTGACTAATCAAAACACTGGCCGCTCCCTATATTTTCTACTTCTGCATATAACGTATGTGTATTTAAATCAGTGTTTATGTGCACTGACCCACATATGCCTTGTAACCTGATCTAGCTAGCATTAGTGTACATCATGTGGTGCCATACGCTATGTTGAATGCAAGCCATTACGTGTGTTCCGCATGTGTCATCAAGTGCGACAATGATAACAAATTTTCATATAGATTATTGTCAATATGAAAAGTATCTATGTAGTGGTCCAAAGTTATGAGGTAACATACATAAAAAAAAGTCTTTTAAAAATTACTGGAAGAACTCAAATAAGCTCTGCTTCAATTAATTTTTCTTCCACGCTTAGAGACTCTCGCGCCACTGCCACTCGAAACCCGTGTATCTGCTACCTAGAAACACTCGCACGGCACTCGCGAACACACTCACGAAACGTGAGTACAATTGGGAAGTTCGGTATAGCGTCATAGATTTTAAATGCTGCCACTCGCACGCCGCTCGTGACGACCAATTCGAGAGTGAGCATGTACGGCGGGCGTAATTATGGCACACACGAATGTCAGAACAAACACGCCGACTCAGCAATATGAATCACAGACACCCCCTCTGTGGATTACAAATTCGAGATTGAAGGAAGTCATCTGCACCGTTAGTTTGCATTTCCGAGAAATGTCTCATCGGCTATTTCATCCCCTTCGATGTTGCTTTGTTCGGAAATCCAGCAGAAAGCGACTTTGGCTAGGAGTGCTAGTGTCACGTGACATTTTAACATTTCCGAACTGTACTTCACTACTTCGCAGCCAATGACGCTTAACTGTCTGTGAAAATAATGATTTTCCAAAAATTTAAGCCCCAAAACGACTTAAAACTATTAAACAGCTTTGATCACGATATGCTTTTTTCTTTTAAGTTCACTCCAGATCGCTAAGTGCTCATAGTCGGCTTGCCTCTACAATTCCGTTTAGTTTTAGTCTGCTTTAATAAACAAAGGTTAGTTTGGGTTCGGCGGCAGACTAAAGACCGTTTCGACAACTCTGAGGGTTTCAGTTATTCCCCTTCCCCCAAAAACCACTAACAGTATGTAGTCAAACGTGCAAACGACCGGTCAGTGTTGTAAGGTGTTTGCCATTGGCCATCTGGCCAACACTTTTCTGCCGTAGCATTTTATGTCTTCAATTAAGCTTTCAACATCGATGCTCCGTAGTAAGGGCGAGAGCTATCCCCTGCGGATGGTTTCATTGGAGGAGTCACTAAGATCAGTGTTCATTTCCCTATTTTTGGGAAGGTTATTCACAACCGACATCTCTATGGCCCACTTTCTGGGACGGTGAGGTAACTGCTTCTGGGCTTATGTTGTAGAAGGCGTCTTCTAAATATGCCCTGTAACACAGCTAAAGAGTATTTTTTATGATACAAAGATTTTTCGATGTTTTGGTCATGAAACCCACTTCTACTGTTATATATGTATGTAGGTGTCCAATAATGAAGAAAATATTTTTCAGTAAGAAGGACGAGAAGCTTATTGGTCTAAAATCTATTAGACTTCCCCCGTTGTTTTGATAAAAATCACCCTTTTCTTCGCTTTTTAATTTTGAAACATCATGGTCCAAAGGTTTCTGAAGTTACACAGTCAGGATGCCGTCGAACTCAGGTGATTTGCAGAGTGACAAGCTTAAAATGGCTGTCCTCATAAATAGTGTTGAATAGGAGTTCCCCTTTTGAAATATTAGGCCATAAGTTTTCCTCTACCCTGGTATTTTAACACACATAGCAAGCGAGCCTACTTTAGGAGCTCCAACGTCTCCAAGCTACTTCTGCTCCATTCGTCATTCCCTTTAGGTAAATAGCAACGGAGGTTTTCGCGAGGATCTTGCGTAGACGTTTGATTGTCTGACTGAATGTTTCCCAAGAGAGCGTTTTGCAGTCGTTCATTTGTTTTGTGATCATTTTAAGTTTTCAAGTTTTAACCAAGGCCAATTCATATAAGGTGGTAGCGGTAGTACAAACACAAAGACTTACATGTACTTTGTTTTTGCTTTCGGTACACGAATGACAAATTTCAGCTATTCTTCGCTCAAGGAAGAAGAGGGAGAGCAAATTCCAACACTCTCACTTTTTCACTCAGTCGTAAGAAGTTTTGACACATGTGTACCGCGGCGAATCAAAACAGCTGTTCTAGCAACACCACCTTATATGAATTCGCCTTGGTTTTAACCTATTTCCATATGGCATGTCATGTGTAATTATTCCAAGCCAACTTAATGAATAATGTTTTCTTGGATTGCACTTATTTTTGAGAATAAACCCCCAGTTGGGTTGACTTTAGTTAGCTTTAATTCTAAAAAATTGTGCAGACAATTTCTTCTTTTTCTTCTTATTTGGCACTACAACCGTTTGTTGGTTTGGGCCTGAGTCGAAGGATCATTTCACCGGAGCGTCGTCATCAAGCTCGTACAGTTCGTCATTCCATCTTCTTCGGCACTCGTCGCCCACGTGAACAGGGCCGTAGATCTTGCGTAGAATAGTTCTCTCGCAAGCACCCAAAGCTTTCTCATCTTTGTTCATCATCGTCGACGTTTCTGCGCCATACAAAAGGACGGGCATGATGAGAGATTTTTAGAGTGTAATTTTTGTTCGTCGATAGAAGGCTCTGCTTTTCAATTGCCTATCGAGCCCAAAGTAGCACCTGTTGGCAAGATTTGTTTTTCGCTTTATCTCCAGACTGAAATCATTGGCTATGTTTGAGCTGGATCGTAGGTAGACAAAGTCCTTCACTACTTCAAAGTTATAACTTCCAACAGTGACGTGTGTCCCAATACGCGAAGACTTTTTATGTGTTGCCAGGAAGAAATTCCTACATCTCCTTTTTTCCAATGTGCATGCCATATATATTGCATTCGAGAGGAGCACTTTGGCTCGTTGCTTTTAATTTTTTTTGTGAATGAGCATAGTGAAATTATTACGAATTGTGCCATGGTAATTTTTTTTATTTATTTTTTTTGTATTATGAAAACCAACAATTCTATTGTTCGAGTAAATGGCGCCACATCTTGACTGACTGTGAATAAAATCTCATAACAAAATCGGAGGTAAAGTACCGAGGAGTTCAAACAAATAGACTGCAACGAAGATAACAAAGCTCTTAAAGTATGGACACGAACGTTTATAGCTAAGTAAAATTTATAGCCTCTTCATCTAATGGACAGCCAAAACGAACACTTTCGAAGAGTGGGCAAGATGCATGGCACAACTCACATATTTGAAGGTAGCCTTGTGTGGGGATAGGAAATAAAAATTTAAAAATAATAGCATAACATAAAAAAATTAAGCCAACTGCAGGCATGGCAATTAAAATGAAATCAGCAGAAATTAGCGGCAAACGCTTAAAATCGGCTAAAACAAATTTAATATAATAGCCGACGATAGGCGTCTTCCACAATGCAGCAGCAGCAGAAGCAACAGCAACCTCGATAGAGGACACACAGTAGATTCACTCATCACATTACAGCAACAATTAAATGTTGTTCAATTATCTGATTTGCAACGTTTAAGGAGCGGCGGCGCATAGACAATTCGGTGTCAGCCAAGCCAAACCAATCCATAGCCATAAGCAATTGCATGCCTCTAAGTTATGTGAAAAGGTCAAAATGCTGCCGAGGCTACCTTAGCGACGATGATGATGGCAAGGTAGTGCAGTAGAGTGGGTGCTACGGAAATTTTGTCACACATTTCGTTTGCTAAAAATAGCAGCATGAAAAAACAACCATAAAAATGCAGCAAGTAAACTGACTGTCAGGCGACCCACAGAGATGGCTGCTTAAGTAGTTTAATGGTGGAGGATGGCACAGCTGTTGAAAGAGTGGCACAGAACAGGCCAGACCAAACTACTACCTAGCTCACCAAATATACATGCATATCAACCCAGATACGTTGCACAGCAGTAAAAAAAGTTATTATTTATTTAATTTTTTTTTTGTAAAAAAGAAAACAAAAACTTAACTCAGCTTTACGGTTATATGCATACAAGCACACACATGTATATTTGGCCTCAAGGCGTTGCTTCTCACTGCTTCGGCAAACACCATCACATACGCTGGACCTTTTTGTGGGCACAGCTTTTTGAAAAAAAAATAAAAAAACTCACTTCAAGTGTTTTGCGCAAATATTTCATCAAATTCCAGTCTTTGCCGGTCTGAGCAGCACAACAGCGTTGGCGTAGAAGACACGCGACGACGACCGCTTACTCAACATTTAATTTATGCAGTTAATTGCACACGAGAATTGCAAAATATTTCACTTTTTATAAGAACGCTGTGAATGAGATTTGAATGAAGTTGCTTAAGCATAGAATAATTTGCAAACAAACATATTGCAGTTGGAAAAAACTTAGAGATTAACACTTCTTTAGCAATAATTACAAGAGATTTCCTGCCACAGCAAGTAACAAGAAACCAAAACCGATTACTCATAATTAAAAATGCAAAAACTTTGCAGAAAATCTCAATTGAGCGTGCGGCAACACCAAACGCTCATCCCATATAAATAATGCGATTAACAATGCAAATTAAATATAGATTTTCCACAGATCTTCACCGCATCAAGTAGTCCCTTAAACAATTGTGTATACAACAAAAATAAATACAACTTCCATAGCTGAATCACAGTAAACAAATTGCTATAATTAAGCGCATTAGGCGCATTGTTTCCACCCGTTGTACAGTTGAATGAGTGCTAGTGAAAAAAAAAACAATATCAAAAACAAACGCTTAAGTACTCACACTCATTTCAAGTACTCCACTGCCAGTGCAAATAAGTGAGCAACAAATATTTTTCATAAATAAAGGTGTTGCATGGCATTGCCGTCAGCTGTCAAGTCGATGGCAATTTGAGTAGTTGTAATTGTTGGTTGGCGTTGGCAGTTAAAATAAATCAATGTTTGCGAGATTGCAACTGAATTACGAAAACAACTAGGTAAATACATTTGGTAAAGTATGGACAATAGAAGTAGAAAAAATTTGTAATGATTAACTATTGAACGGATGATGATGATTGCGTAATGATTGCCTGAGATAAGTTATGCCACCAAACTGAAGGGTGGCGGTCTTCTTACATACATATGCAAACATCTTACCAATTTGAAAGAAAAAATATACATACATTTGTATAATTAAGACCATATAACTCCTCAATTACAGTGGCCGGCATCCAAATTACAGAGAAATTAAAAAAATCAGAAGAAGTGGCTGAAATTTCATCCGATAAAACTATCAAAAAAAAAAATAATAATAATAATAATAATAATAATAATAATAATAATAATAATAATAATAATAATAATAATAATAATAATAATAATAATAATAATAATAATAATACTAGATTGGCGCTTACACAATATGTTAGTGTTTGGCCGAGCTTCTCCTCCAAGTTGTGGCGTGCGCTTTGATGTTGTCACACAAAAAGAGGGACCTACAGTTTTACGCCTACTCCGAATGGCGATTGTATTTTATGAGAAGCTTTTTAAAGCAGAAATACACTTGGAGGTTTGCCATTGCCTGCCGAGGGGCGACCGCTGTTAATAAAAAACCTTTTTCTATACTTTTTGTGCGATATTGCTCGGACCACGGCTTCAACCCAAGCCCCATGGAGTGGTGGCGCGCACTTCTAACCACTACACCACAGCGGCCGGCAAACTATTAATGAAGTTTTATTTGGCTTTCGAATGTTTTATGTACATATTAGGGTGTTCGATTATTCGCCTTTTTCCGAAACCCGGTTTTCGAGTCATTCGAAAAATGGTAATTTGAAAAAAACCGGTTGCCCATTTTCAAATTAAGAAAAACCCGGATAAACCGGTTTTATTTTACATATTTTCTGTACAGTAATACTTAGGGCCGATTTCATAATGAAACTCTTAAAGTTTCTTTTGCAAAAGTTTCCTTTTAGTTAAAGTGCCATTTAAATGTACAGTGCCTTTTAAAGGCACCCCAATCTTTAAAGTGGCTTTATGAAATCGATCGGCAAAATAAAGTGTCATTTAAATTTTAAAAGATTCTTTAATTTTATTATGAAATCGGCCCTTACTGTTACAAAATTATAATGTAACTGTTAAAAATAGGTATAGCTTTAATTTAGAAATCAATAAGGCAAAACAAAATCGAAGTATTTTGGATTAAAAGTAAAACTGAAAAAATTTATGAAAAAGTCATCTGTCGGTAAAAACTCGAGTAAGTGAATCAGACTACGCTATTCACTGAACCAGACTGACTATGCAAATATAGGGACATATTAGTGGTTGAAATAAAATCGACTTTAAAATTAGTAGCAGCTTTTTTGACAGATCAAACTACTCTTGAACAAGATGCCCCGACGACGCTAACCAGCTTTTCACATGCCCACTCACATCAAGGCATGTAATATACCTCTCCCTACATGTATTCTGATTTAGGCAGAGTTTAGTAAGCTGGTACAGCAAAAACAACAACGAAAAAATTTCGTTCGGTTTTCCTTTTACTTTTTTTTGTAATTTTCTGCAGTGGGAAATGTTCCAGTATTCAGATATAAAATTTAAAAAACTCTAGTTCCATTTTTAATAAATTAAATAAATACTTAGAATTCTTGGATTCTGGTATACAAACAAACTAGGTGAAAACCCGGCTTTTCGATTGCAAAAAACCGGTTTACTCGGTATTCGAAAAATTAACATTTCGAAAAAACCGTGTAAGAATATGCAAAAAAAACCGGTCGAAACCGGTTTGGAAAAACCGAGTCAATCACTCTAGTACATATACACCCCGATTCACTTGAATAGGTACAGTTTTTCCTGGTTCGAGCTTATATCTGGACTTGTGGGCATCGGAAAAGCTTCGTTTGAATCTTATTTTGAAGAATGATCAATTTCGCCGAAAAGTAGTGAAAATTTTAAAAAAATACCTTGACTACTTTGATTTTTATTCCACCTTTTTTAAAACTACACGGAAAATCTCCTTATATTCACTTAAATAGGGACAAGTACGCATAGCATCCTTGTGTGTATAGAAAGGTTATTAAAATTGTCCTTAAGAACTATAACAAGGTAAGAACGGGCGAATCAGGCACACTTTCACACCGTAAAATGCATAAATTGAGGATCTTGGACTGCGCAGGCGACCTATTGAGAAAAATATTCAAGGAAATGCAAATGTTTTTGATAGCTGAAACCGGCCCGCCGCATCGTATGAAAAAAAATATGAAATTTAGCCAAAACACAAAAGCTAGACGGATATAAAAAAAAGTCCATTATGAGGTCAGCATCTTCTTATCGAGATAGTGGACCAAAATTAATGAAAAACGTTGATGTTCATGACACCACAATGTAGATTACGAATTGCTCTATACTCGTATTTAGAATTTTTCAAAAAGGGGCATCAAATTAATGCACAGCGGTGAGAATTACGACTGGAGCTTTTTACGGTTCTCATGCCTTGGAAGGACGACTAGAAAAGTGTGGTTTTCTCCGGCGAAAACTTTAATTTTGATGCCTAGAACGGCTTTAATAATAATTTTCACGATTTTTGAAATGACGAACATTATTTGATTCCCTTCCATGACCTAGAAGGGAGTATGGCGATCTGAACCGCGATTTCGTATTCTAGAGCAGTTTAGATAGTAATTCAAGTCTCAAAAATTATGAAAAATTTATGCAAAAAGGGTATATAGGACATATTTTTGGCATTTTCCGCATTTGTTTTTGAATATGCTAGCAAAATCGCGCACCGATCCCTGTAACAGGAGCTGCAAAGCTGAGGATAACGAAGCAAAGTCGTAACTTTTTCATTGTTTACCCTATTTACTGGACCTAAATTTGCTAATTTAACGAGTCAGGCAATCCATTTGATGATTGGCAGTTATTCCTTCCGGATATTAAAATAATAAGGAGCGAGATATCCTTGATTTATTAAAATGCCTCTTGAATAATCTTCTGGACAAGAGGGGTTTCCATACATTGGAGTAAAAGATGTATTATCCAATACCTAAAGTGTTTAATAGCATAATTACAATGAATCGTATGCTTTTGTTGGTTCAATCTAATACTTTCCTTGTGTTAAAGCCACTGCCCTATTCAAGTGAATCAAACAAATAATTAGATTTTTCGTGTAGTTTTATAAAAGGTGGAATAAAAACCAAAGTAGTCAGAGGTATTTTTTTTAATTTTCACCACTTTTCTGCGACATTGATCATTCTACGAAATAAGATTCAAACGAAGCTTTTCCGATGCCCACAAGTCCAGATATAAGCTCGGATCAGGAAAAAAAATGTACTTATTCAAGTGAATCGGCGTGTACTTGCATATCAGCAATTTTTCGTATAAAACTGGTAACTCCGATTTCTTTTTAGAATTTTTTTGTAAGAAACATACAAAAATACTTTATAAACAAGTCTCAAATTGTTGTGGTATGCTAGTGTGCTAATACTTATGTTCACTTGAGTAAACGTCGTTTTAAATTAATTATTTAATTCAAAAATATCAAACATTTAGTTTGTTATGTATAAAAAAAATTTCGTTAAGTAGTTTGAGCTCATAATTTTGTATTTTAATAAAAGTGAATGTCTCTATTCAATAATTCTTGGTATAATTTTTTGCTCAAAATTATTTTAGCCCGTCGCATAATGGTCCAGAAATCAAAAAACCTGGCCTAAAGGCGAAAAAAGTATTCACTATTTTTTTAATTTCTATAGGTGCTCTGATTCTTATAGAGTGGCTTTAGATTACTAATATATGGCAAAAATTTTTTTAAATCTATTTTGCCTATTTGACTAAGTCTGTCTGAAGATGCCGTATTTTAAGCTCTTTTCAAGAAAACCAATAGTTATATTCCTGAACAGTGTTGTCGGGAGCTCAAAAAGAAGTGTATCAAATTACAAGCAAAGAAGTATCAAAAGTAAATACAACTAATACCGTTTAAATTTTTATTTGAAAAATGAAGAATAAACAAGTAATTCTTAAGCAAATATAAAACCGACCTCAATTCTCATATACAAATTTGAGAGAACCGTTAATTTCTTCAGGAACCAATGATCGGAGCTAAAACAAATTAATATGGAACGACCCTCGAGTTACCACCTTTCCGATAAAAAAGAATTATCGAAACGGTTCATGTGATCCAAAGTTATCCGGTTACATACATAAAAAAAAACTTCCGACGAATTCATAACCTTCTCCTTTTTTTGAAGTCGGTTAATAAAATGTTAATAATAAATAAATGCTAATGCTCTGAAAGTATTCAACGCGGGTCGCGATGCTGGTAATAGAGGAAGAGGAAGGCCTCCTCTGCGTTGGAAAGACCAGGTGGAGAAGGACTTGGCTTCACTTGGCATTTCCAATTGGCGTCAGTTGGCACAGAAGAGAAATGACTGGCGTGCTGTTTTGGACTCGGCCAAAATCGCTTAGGCGGTTACAGCGCCAATAAAGAAGAAGCAATAAAATGTTACCATTAAATACATAGTTACTACATAAAACGCTATTTAAATATAATTGGTTTTGACAAAAACGGAGAATGCATTATGAAAAAAATAACAAGCAGAGTCATTTTCGTGTTAGCGGTTTGAACTTTTTAACAGAAAACTTATTTCTTAAACAAACTTAAAAATTACATTTTTTTGAATGATTGTAAGAAATTTGCTTAAAACTGAATATTTGAAAATACATTAACAAGTCGTCAGACGCGAGATATAAATTTTGAGTTTTGTTTGGTTTTTCTTAATTACGAAAAAGCATATATGAAGTGCATAACAGAATCGTATTCAAACGAAAAAATTTCCAAAACAAATGAGTTTAAAGTGAACAAAAGATCGTTTGACGCCAAACCATATGTGTTTTTGTTTGAAACAAAGAAGATATGGTTTATTTTTTTCACATTCTATTCTTAATAACTGCTACTATGTGGGGGAAAAGTCAAATTTTTTAAAGCCAATTCGAAAATATCTTTATATACAGCCACACAAATTTTTCAATATCATACAAATATATATATAAGTGCAGAGCTGTTTTGCACTTACATATAAGGCGTATGAAAAAAAATACAGGGTTATATTTCCCTTACAAAAGCTACCAAATCAAACTTACAAATACATATAAAATTTCAAGACTTTAAATTATATGAAAAAAAAATTTGTTTTCATTTTAACTGGTATTATTATTCATAGTTTTCACAAATCCATTTCTATAAGGAAAAAGTATCGAAATTTGGCATTTGTGAACAAAAAAGTATCAAAGTATCAAATCGGAGAATTTAAAAAAAATGTATCAAAAATTATACAATTGTATCAAAACGGCAACAATGTTCGTGAGTCCAGTGTGTTGAAATAAGTTGACATATTTCCATTCCAAAAATTGTAATCAACTCGGAGAGAAAAGTTCTTTAAAAATAATTTTTGTTAGTTATTGTTTATAAAAAATTGCGGCTTATAAGAGACATGAAAATCATATTAAAATGTTTCTACTAAATATTTACGCTGATTTTTCTTATATGTAGTTGTAAGTCAAAAGTATGGCGGAGTATTGGCAAGTTTGATATCGCAAATGATTTGTTATGTCCAAATCTTGCATGTATATAAAAATAAGCTGCCAAACACGGCCAATAAATATTTGGCACGTGTTTGGATATTTAATATGATACATGTAGGAAAGAAAAAATACAAATTTCCCAAAAATTTGATGGACTATTATTTTTAACCAAAAATCTCGAATTAGAACGTAAATTCATAAATTCTGAGCACAGGTTCGTGATCAGCAATTGAAAAAAAAAAACAAAAGTATGGAAAGGCAGGTCATTAAACAACATTTACATATTGTTTTATGTTTTTTTTGTCCATTTTGAATCCGCTATGTTTTTCTCAAACCGTCATCAGTTTCGAAATCAGCGACCCCAGAAACCTCCGACAGTAAAAATTCAACGTAAATAAATAATTTCGACTTTTGGCTAGTAAAAATATGTGGCACATTTTCTATTTAATTTGCCGACCACTAATAAATATAATCTTGTTAGCGTTCGTATATTCCTAGTTAGCGATATTACAAACACTTTTATTTAACCATTATTTTAATTCTTACCTCTCCACTTTTCATTTTAGGAAATCGCATTGCTTTTGATCGCCTGCACAGCGTCTGCTGTGTTTGCCGCACCACAAGCACAGGGTGAACCAATAGCCATTATTAGTCAGGAATCAAATATTGAACCGGATGGTTCATACAATTACAAGTGAGTACATTTGAAAGTGGTAGTCAAAACGTTGCATACTCTGAGGCGCACAGATAAATATATGCAAGCTAACACCATAAAAACTAAAGACTTAAGTGACGAACCTAGAAAATGAATGTGTATGAGAATATGCAAGCAGAGGATGATTTCATAGCTGGTCCCAATGTAATGTCATAATACGACTGTTTATGCAACTTGTGAATAAAGCATGCAATTAATACCTATGTACATATGTACATTTATAATAACATTTCTAAACCTTTAAATGGCTGTGTTGTGTAAACGAAGTTGAACTCTTACTGCCCCACTCAGAGTCGTTTAATTATTACTTAAGGTTTTCCTCAGTAACGATTTTGAAAGATTTTACATTTGAAATTCTGTCAAATCGTTACTGAGGAAAACCTTAAGTAATCATTAAACGACTCTGAGTGCGGCTGTTAGTCATAAAGTGTATGTAGACCAGTACCAGATATATGCAAATATTTCTGAAAAGTATCAAATGTTCTAGAAAACTTAAAAAAATGATGATGAAAAATTTCACGATACAATTAAAACGTTTGCTTACTATTGTTCCTTACGGAACTTCTCATTTAATTCTATTTAAATGATTTTTACTTATGCATAAATGTGCAACTATTTTCAGCAACAAAATTGAGGATTAAATAAAAACTGCTAAATAAAAATCGAAGTAACGTAAACAAAAATTTGCAATGATTTTATTAGTACGTAACCAAATGCAAATTAACCATTTCAAGACAAATAAATCATCCATTATAAGTACATATGTATATACAAAATTTGAAGTTTTTGTTATTCAACGCGTAGGAAGCTGTAATTTATCTATAATATTTTATGCATTAATTCTTTGATTTAGTAGTGTTCACAGGTTATAAATTTACTTAAGATTTTAAGTGATGCCAGCTTCAGCTTTTATGCCATTTCAATAAATCATTATAAAGTATAAATAGGTAATAACTTCCAACAGAATTTGTTTCTTAGTTCAGAGAAAGTTCAAGTAAAAATATTGAAACACATTAGTGCGCATAAAAATAACGTTGATTTTCTGAATTGAGAAAAAAATTTGATTAAGTGAAAATAATAAATATTTTTCGTAGTCAAATACCGTTTACGTCATGCCAAAGAAAAAAATTGAATTCATATGTGTTCTAAATATTTCATTAAGAACATTCATGCATATTTATTTACTCAGAAACAAACTAAAGTTGACCCATAAAATCGAAAATTTATACTCATTTTACAAGTTCTTTCATTATACATAGACAATCAAATAGATTTCAGCGAATTGCTCTTATTATAAAACTATCAGAATAACTTAAAAATACACTTACTGCCACACTCTAATAGTGGTCGCAAACTATCGATGGAACTATCGGTACTATCGATAGCTTTCGTTTTTTTACCAATATCGATGCTTTTTCAACACTATCGAGTATTTTCACTATCGAACATTTTCCATAAAACTGAAAAAAAACATGTATGGGAAAACCTGCGAATACCGAACCAAGCTTAAAAAAAAATAGCCATGAGGGGGGTAGACGATTGTTGCCCACATTCTAAATCTAAAAACACCACCCTTCGAGGGCTTATGATTTTTGAGTAATTCATCCTTAAAGTTGCAATATTCACCATATTCGGTGCACTATTTTCATTTATTTCATTTATTCATTCGAGTCTATGGTTACAAAACCTTACAGACTAGAGCTACAATCATGAAGTCTCGAGAAAAAAATAGATCTAGGAAGGGCGAAGTCTAAGTCTATGCTTCTAGAGATGCGGTTTAACTCATTAAGAGCTCTTGTAATAGGAGCAAAATTAAGGCAATTTGATTTGGCGACTTTTACATAAAAAGGAAGACAAAAGCGCAGTGCTCTGTGGGGAATATTAAAGTCTATCTGCTCAAGAAGATAAGGACAATTGACAAGACCACAAACAATGTCGTAGATAAACATCACGGACTGAATAGTACGTCTGGAAGCAAGTGACTTCAAATATATGAGTATACACCTGGAACTGTATGATGGTAAAGGCTCTACAAAATTAAGCGGTTGGAGAGCGAAGCGAATGAATCTTCGTTGAACTCTTTCGATTCTATGGGAATATGTGGAGTAAATCGGATTCCAAACTATTGATGCATATTCCAACTTTGACCTAACTAGAGAGTTGTAAAGCGTTTTTCTAGTATAGGAATATTTGAAGTCCTTAGCATGGTGCCGCAGAAAGCCAAGTTAGAATAGGCCTTCGGTACAATAGAGTTAACGTGGTTAACGAAGGAAAAGGCTGAATCAAAAACAACCCCGAGGTCTAAGAATTCATCGACAGTAGAAAGCTGAACATTATAAAGACTATAAGCGGAGGCTATTGGATTTTGTATTTTAGAAAATGTCATATGGAAGCATTTATTAATATTAAGAGATAATTTATTTCTATAACTCCAGTCTAATAAATTATTTAAATCACTTTGCAGACATGAAACATCCGACAAGCTAGTGATTCTTCTGAACACTTTTAAGTCGTCTGCATAAAGCAAACACTTTTAGTGATGAAAAGAACAAATAAAAATGGAATAAAAGTGGACCTATTTTCACTTAGTTATACTAGTTACTAAAATGCACTTAACATATACATTTTACTTCACGTATGCTTTATTTAATAAGACTAATTGTGCAAAAACCTTTAAGAAATTGTTTTAACAAATAAACAATGGTCGAGTATTTACATACAGAGTAAATGGTGAAATTTACCGAAAAGTTGGTGTTGCAGAAGTACAAAGAGTACTTAGTCTTTAATATTCAGATAAAAAAGTTATTAAAAATAATTGGTTGTTTTCAATAGAGATAGTTCCTGTAAAGTAATGATCTATGAGATACGAGGTTTTGCGAAAGTACC
>JAPVRG010229643.1:0-10520 GCA_029783565.1 Rhagoletis cerasi | reverse complement strand
AAGAAAAAAAATGGAAAACAATTTTATGAAAATGTCCAAAATATATGCTGCACAGGTAAAAAGCGCTTTCAAGCAAAAGTTTTACCAATTAAAAATGTCGTGTTGATTATTATTTTTATTTAACGGTATAAAATGCGCAAACATATTCATTTGTTTATTTATTTATTCATTTATCATTATGGAGTTTTAAGCCTAAAACTTAAAACTATGTTATAAAACTATACAATGTATTCATCAAATTTCAGTAAGGCCGTAGGAGCAATGTAAGTTAGCGCTTGAATTTCGACCCGCTCTGATTGCGATGGGTATCTGGCGAGGCCTCGTCGATAACGGTTGCACCTAAATCAACCCTCTCGTCTGAGCCGCAGGCGGAAAGGCCTAGTTTGCTATCCACGTTCCCAGCGTCGTTCCGATTCGCTGCTTGTAATAGCAGCTTTACCCTCTATATTCGCCTTCGCTTCATTTAAGTGTGTAAGTGCTCCATTTTGGTTTCCGAAATTGAAAGAAAATAAAAGGAAAAATTGTATCTTAGGGAAAGGGTTGTATTGCTAGCGTAAACTTTTTTTAAATGTGTTGAAGTCGGTACAATTCTTTATATAATTAGGAAGTTCATTGAAACTTTTTAAACCTATATAAAATATATTTTGCTTATCCGTTTCTGTTTTGAAAAAGAGGAAATCTGAAATTATTATTTTCCTTGATTAGATGTGAATAGGTTTCATTGACATATATGAGTTTTTCGCTCAAATACTCCGGTAGATGTCAAGCTTCATATTAAAAACAAATTTCATAATATGATAAAATATTAGTTGTTTGACACCCAACCATAATTTTATACTTCTCGCTTATGTATATATGTACGTATGTATGTATTGTGAAGTGTTGGTATGAATTTAGTTATGACTTCCTTTAATGGCTGAAAGACTACGAATAGGGATGGCTTTGATGGCATGCCTTCACCTGAATCTCATATTTCCCATGAATTGTGCTTATTTGCAAGTATGTACATTCTAGGGTGATTGACTCGGTTTTTCCAAACCGGTTTCCACCGGTTTTTTTTATATCTATTGGCGGTTTTTTTGTGATCTCGATTTTTCGAATATCGAATAACCCGGATTTTTTTTATTGACTAAACCAGTTTTTTTCATTTCATACAAATCTTTATCTCTCAATAAAAGTTTTGAATTTTTCGAGGTTTTCAAGCCTTTTTCCAGTTTAATGGAAACCTCTAACTAGTTTTAAAATGAATCCTAATTTATTTTGGGATGAAAAGTATGCTATATTTGATAACAATAAATTCATGTGTGGCGCTTAAACGTTTTCTACGTGTTTGGCCGAGCTTGTCCTCCAATTCGTGTTCTGCTATTTGATTTTGTGAAAAAAAATAAAGAGATCTACACTTTTACTCCGCCTCCGAGGCAGCTTTTTTATGGCAGAAGTACACTCGGAGGTTTGCCATTGTCTGCCGAGGGGCGGCCGCTATTTGAAACACTTTTTTTGATGTTGCTGGGACCAGAAATTGAACCATGGACCTCCCGATTGGTAGCAGGCACCCCTAAGTACTCGGCTACGGCAGTACTCAAATCCGAGAAAAGTCAGCAAAAATGCAATAAAAGAATTTAAAAAAATTGGTAAAATAAGACCAAACGTGAATTTTTCACTGATTTTTTTTTGTTTTACTTTTGATCTAAAAAAGATTTGAAATTATTTTGTTTTACTCTTTTCTAAATAAAATCTATCTTTACTGTTGTTAGTTTTATTGTAATTTGTGGTCATGAATTCATACCAACATAAGCATTTTCACTATATGAAAACTATGTAAAATAAAATCGGTTTATTCGGTTTTTTCTTAATTTCAAAATCGGGAACCGGTTTTTTCAAATTGCAAATTTTCGAATAACTCGAAACCCGGCTTTGGAAAAAAGATGAATAATCGAACACCCTAGTACATATACATATATGTATGTAAATATGAGACGTTCCACGTCAAACGGAACACGGCTCTAGCCAAAATTCCTGCTGATGGATATTAATGATCGTGGGCGCCTAAAATGTTTGTTTTTGATCGTCCTTTATGGGCCAGTGTGGCCTTTTGCAAATTGCAAAATGGTGTTTTCATCCGAGATCTCGATTATGCTCAGGTTTCAGCTGCCATATTGAGCCGCCATTTTGAAAATTTCTAAAATGCCACATTGGCTCACAAAGGGCGATCAATAACAAACATTTTAGGCACACGTTCATTAAAATCTATCAGTATGAATTTTGGACAAAGCCATGTTTCCTTTGATGTGGAGCATCCCATGTGTGAGTATGTCAAATTTTATATCAAAGCAACTAGTTTATTTCTTTCAGTAAATTTATTTTTTGACTTATTTAATGAAGTAGGTACTCCATACTAGGGATGTTCAAAAAAGATCGGTGTTTCTAAAAACCGGTATTTTAAAATATGGTTAATGATCTTTTTCAATCTTTTTTTAATTTAGGTGTTAATCGTTTTTTTTCCTTTTAAACCGAAAACTGAAAATTCGGTTTTTACATTCCCCAACAGTGTAATATAATTATCTTGCATATCTTCGAGATAAGACTAAAGTTTTATGGCATCCCAAAAACTTCAAAGTGACTACTAAATTTTTTTCGCCGATCTGGTAGCTAATGGCGATTGCTTTTCTAGCGAAAAATGTCACCTTTTCAGTAAGAACAGGGCAGAGAATGCAACATTTTTTGTAGAAAAGAAAACGCGGTAAGCAAAATCGATTGTGAAATCGGTGGCGAATATTGTCTTTTATTGTCAAGAACAAAAAATTTTATAAAAAACTATTTTGCTCTCCATATATAATAAATATATGTACATATATGCACATACATAGGTATACAACACATATTAAATATGTTTTGTGTGTTTTTTTGGAGTATTTTTATAATTCGGTTTTTTTTCGGTAAACCGAAAAGATAAGGTTTTTCATCCAGTTTTTTTCAACGGTTTAAAACCTGAATAAAAAAACCCCGGTTAATCAAAAAACCGATCTTTTGGAAACGGTGCCCATCCCTACTCCATACCACTCACTCAATTCCAAATGTGAATACATACGAACATACATACATGCCTAGAGGGCTATTGTCCACAGATATCTACTAGTTATTGTGCCGGTCTCGCAGCATTCAGCACGATCGCGTATTTTTGTACGCATTAATGTTTATATTTGTAGTGCATAGTAATTATAATGGCAAAAATATCACAGTCGACATACACAAAGTAACAACAAAAAATTTATGGCTTACTGTTTCTGTTTGAATAGAGATTTTTCCAATGCAAACATTTCCTAAAATCCATAAGCGAGCAAAGAAATGAAAGACAAAAACAAGCAAGGGCCAAATAAAAGATTGATGAACATGTAACAATAGCTTCTGCACGATATGTATAGATAGCTGTGCATGTGTTTATGTACATAGTAAATTTGTATGTATGCACATAAGTATCAAAACGTGGTGTTGAAAAGTTGCACTCAATGCACTTAACAGCCAGTAATAAAAACGCCCAAACACTTTGAAAGTGCATTTGTGCGATCAGCCGATCAAGCAACGAAGCGATCGATTATATTCGATGCAAAACAATCTAGACTTTATAAACACACATTCATTCGTATAGATTTTCGTGTACATATGCATATGCATACGTATATGTTCATGTGTGTACATATGTAAGTACGTATGCGATTTTGAGCGCTTGCGCAGCTCCCTGATTTCGACTCACGATCGCTCAGTTTTTTTAGTTGAAAAGAAAAAGAAAAAAAGCGAGTGCATATGTAAGTATGTTTCGCTGCTACTTGATGCTGCATAGTCAAATCGCTGATGACTGTTCGACGTTCACCCGCCGCTGTAGCTGTTGCTGTAGCCATCATCAGCCTCTGACGACCTGTTGGTTGGCTGTTATGGCGCTTTAAGTTAACACTGTCAGCTCTGCTCTAAGCTGCGGTGGCGTACAGTTGCAAGACACGCTCAAGAAACGCGCGCTTATTAAAACTGTAGAACTCGTGCGGTGCGGACGTATTTTTTAGGCGCTCCACATTTACTGCAGCAATACACGGAGTTAAGTGAAAAAAAGTTAGTATGTAAAATTGGTAACTCGCGCGTCGATTTAATAGGAATATCTATTGTCATCTGCATACATACATACAACGAACTTGCCGATTGACGGCTGACATAGGACTGAAGTGCATATATTTACATATGCATGTACATATGTACGCTAGACATAAATACTACGTATACAAACAGCACAATTCTGTGAAATTGAATTTTTAATTTTGCAACGAATTTACGATTGTGTCACACAGAAAATGGCAGCCGCAAAACATTCATTCGAAATGCACCTCATTAATAGAGCCAGATAAAAAATTCATAACAGTTTGCATTTAACAAAAAAGTTATGAAAAAAAGCCTTTAAAAATATCTAGCTACATAAAATACACAGATTTAAAAAAAAGTGCAGAAAAATTAGTCAACAAGATACAGAGAGTGGAGTGGACAACAACTTATAATTAAACTAATATTTAAAATTAATCAGGGTCCGAAAATAAGAGAATAACTATAACTTTCAAACAAAAAAATCACTGTGAAGAAATATTTCTCGTAATCGAGTATATGTTGCACATATAACAATAATCAGAATATAGTATAAAAAAACTAAAAAACACGCTTGCAGCAGCTGCCAGAAGTGAGTTACAAACAAACAAGCAAGCAAGCAAGCAAATAAACATACAAGTGAAACTAATATAAGCGTGTTAAAAAAACGTAATGTTGTTGTCACTGTTCAATAATAAACTTTGAATTTAAAAATTTACATATGAAAATCATTCATAATTCTAACTAATTTTTTTATCATAAAAAATGCATAAATATTTTTCGAATTTTATTTCGAAAATTTAGACTTACCCCCTTATAATTTTCATTTATAAAGCATTTAAAGTCTTCTTTATTTTTTATGATTTAGGGGATTAGTTTTTTCTGACTGTTATTAAAAAAAAATTTCAAAAAAAAATTTTTTTATGTTGATAATAAAACTTTGATGGGGCGTTGTAGTCAACCGGATCACCTGCGTACCCACAATTTTTGTTCATGAATTTTAATAATTGACGGCTTAAAATCTTCATCCGGACTAAAGCTTAAAAAAATGGTGGTCTTTTTAAAAATTAAATATGGCATTTCAACTAAAGCGTCTAAACTAACTGTAAATTGATTTTGCTTTACAACTTTTATGCCTTTGGAAAACGCAACACTAAAAAGAAAAACTAACAGCGGTTTCTTATGTTTTTTGGGGTTACTGATTACGAATTTGGAGACTTGTTTTAAAGATTCAAAAAGTCAGATCCAATATGGCAGCCAAAAAAAATAAAATCTATCCGATTCGCTGGAGAAGTTTTGCTCGGGGTTTTTTGTGTCGTTAAACACGCATTTTAAATCGGATTTACCATTTATCACGGAAAAAGTTAAAATCGAACGTACGTACATGGCGTATGAGTAATACGCCGTGCACGTAGGATCAATTTTAACTTTTCCCGTAATAAAAGGTAGATCCAATATGGATCTGCGATTTTAAATATTTAAAACCCAATTTCAGATTCGTAATTAGTGACCTTAAGAACCCCCGATTGTAAAATTTTAATAAGTTTAAGGATTCGTAATCAGCAACCCCAAGAACATAAGAAACCGTTGTTACTTCTTCTTTTTTAGTGGTGGGTTTTTCAGAGGCATAAAAGTTGTAAATCTAAAGATAATTTACAATTAGTGTAACCGCCATAGTTGAGACGTAATATTGAATTTTTAAAAACACCACCATTTTTTTGAGCTTTAGTCCGGGCGAAGATTTTAACCCCCTAATTATAAAAATCCATGAACCAAAATTTTAGGTATGCAGGTGATCGGGTTGACATAATACGTAACATTTACCTACAATATATTTCGAATATTATTTCGAAAATTTTGACTTTTTTTTTAAGAATTAGATAAAATAGTTTATTTTTGTTTTTACAATAGAACTAAATTGTTTTCGAACTTTATTTCGGAAATTAAAAATTTGATTTATTTTCTGACTTTTATTTTAATTATTTCTGATTTCTATAATAAAACTCAGATATAAAAATTAATTTTGCTATCAACTAATTAGCGAAACGATTTTTATTTGCACAAAAAATAATTTATTTAAATTTAAATTTTTTATTATTATCAAAATCGAAATACCTACGTTTTATTTCTAATTTTTAAACTACAACGTAATACTTAAATTTAAATTTTTATCATAAAGATAACAATAAAGTTCTGTTCTAATTTTTTAATTAAGCTCCAAAATAGTTTTAAAGTTTAAATTTTCTTGTTAAAGATCGAACAACAATTCTTAAATTCTTAAAATAAAAGTTATAATTTTTACCATCTCTGATGTTAATATCAAATTTAATCACCACTTTGGCCTCTTTGGACTGAAACGCCCATTATAAAATATGTGTCTTAATATATACATACATAAATTAAAAAAAGTGAAGAAAAAATTCGCAAACAACACATAAACAGTGGAAATCAAAAATGCACTTACCTAACAATTCAGATTACTTAATATAAAATTCAAGCACATCACCTTTTTAACTAAGCGAATTAGTGCTATCGTAAATACGTTTTTTGAGTTTTGTGAACTAAGTGTTAAATGTTTAATCAATTTGAACACCGAATCGGCGTAATACACACATACATATTGCATATTAGCAAATGAGTTATCCCGCACAAACTTAACTTTCGTCAAGGATTTACATAATTAATTGAAAAAAAAAAATTAAAATATTTTCCATTTCAACTCAACAGGTTTTCAAAGAGAAAGGAATTTAACAGCGCAGGAAAATAAAAATAAACTTCCCTCACTGAGGAGGTGCTGAAAAATTATTAAATAAAAAATAATAATACTCGTAAAATAAAAAATATAAAAATATGCTGTCACCATCAGCGCGCATTGCTGCCCATCGAAGCTCAAAAACATTGTGGCTAACAACCGTTTATGCCATTACCGTTACCCTATTGTGTGGATCATTTGTGAAGACCGCTTTTGGAGCGCCAGCCAAACTTGGTATTTCAAGCTCTTGATGTGCTTATATACATACATATTTTCTGCTATCTACATACAGTATTGGCCAAAACTAAAGCGCTCCCCAGTTTGGTTATCCCAATCACATATGTACATACTTTTCAGCAATATAGCAAAAAAGAAAAAAAAATTATTCACGTCTTTCGCTGAGTCATTTATTCATTTTTAACAAAACAACAAATTGCCTGCAATAAAAAAGTTTAAGTGTTAAAAGTACACACCTACTAGATAAAAAACGAACACATAAAATAACAAATTTTTATATATAAGAGATAAGATTATCTGTTATGAAAACGTAGTTAGTAAAATTTTAAAACTAAATATTCCATAATACTTAATATTATTAAGGGCCGTCTTTTCAATGTCTGCTTAACACTAACTGCAGGTTAAACATCGTTATCGACTCCCTGTTATATCTTATGGAGTCGATCGCGTCGATAACGATGTTTAATTTGCAGTTAGTCCATAAATGTATTATCCCCATGTAAAATATATGGAAAACTTTAAAGCCCCGGCGGCATGGTCTCCTTATTTTCGGTGTTCTTCAGTTCTGGGGGGTGGCTGAAAGAAAGAAACAATTTGAACCACCCTAATGCACTTATTTAATCATGAAAGTTGGGAGAGAGAGCATCACAGCTTTGTTCAAGGACGTTTAAGAAGACAGCCGGTACTTTAGTTTTCTTACAATTTCTAAACTAAAGAGATCGGAAAACCATTGTTATATTTTATTAAAAATATATGGTGTTATATAATTATAAATTTATTTATTATTAAAGAACATGGTAGAGGATGCTTTTGTTTTGGACAATACTGTATGTTACATACTTTTTATTTGCCAGTGTACTTACGTATATGTATATTTATACTTGCACTGTTTACGTCCGGTGTTGTGGAATTGCACTACTAATGCTGCTCTTTGTAAATAACATTATTGCTTGAAGGGAATATTTATGTACATGCATGTGTATATATTGTTAAATTTATACTCATAGAAGGGCCTTATCAATCTAGCTAACATATACTACTACGTTTATGCGTTGGTCATTTCACGACATTATTTCAGTTGAAAAAAATGAATTTAATACATGAAATATTTTGGGTGTTCACGCCAGCCTGGTTATCAGGTTATCTGGTTATTTGGTTATATTTTTTACTCATTTTACAAAAAACAAAATACACTAGAGAATAATAATTTTTAACCAGATAACCTTATAACCAGGCAGGTGTGAACACCCAAATTGTTTATGCAGGAATTTTTAGAGAATTCATTTCGTAAAATGACAAAAGCATAAATGTAGTAATAGTAAATATCGTCGACATCAGTACAGATAAGCAACAAATTTTGAAACATTTATGTGAAATACTTTAAATTACTTTCTAAACAAAGCTGATCGGGGCTATCACTGCATACATCGTAGTACTTTTTTTGTAAAATCTATGAAAATGCTATCACTGAACTGAAATAGCTAAGAAGTAGCGTGTAGTTACATATGTACATTGAATACGTACATTCGTAGCAATTCCGATTCAGTGATCGCATTTTCGTAGATTTCACCAAAAAATGGACTGCGATAGATTCATGGACAGTTCCAAACAACTCTCGAATCTATTGGTTTTATAGCACAAAACTTTGGGCCTTTTGAAACGATGACGACGTTATTTTTTTATGCGCTGAAGCAACAACTTTTACTCAAAAATGTTTCACTATAACCCTTGGAAAATATTTAAACTTGAACAAGTAAAAAGACTCAAATATAAAAAAGATTTTGGGATGCATTTCTCTCTAAAATACATTATAGGTATGCTACATATGCATATATATGTATGTATACACAACCATAAAATGCATGCAATTCAGTTTTCACACACAACAATGCTAATTTTGTCATTTACCCAAATCACCATGATCACTCACGCCAAGCAGACAGACTGTATGAGCACTTGAATGCAGATACGGATATAGACACATAGATATATATATAATATATGTACATGCATGAACTGTTTAACTATGTACCTACTAAAGCGGTGCAGACTTTAAAGTGCATTTAAAATGAATTGAAACATAGACCAAATGTATGTGTGGGCATATACAAATATACCTACTTATGTGCTTGTATTTAGAGTCATTTAGAGTACGGTAATCGTAAATTACCAAAGATTAGTACCACCGATGAGTACTAGCATCAAAAGCGAAGACAAGTAAAAGTAAATTAGAGAAACAAAGAAATACTTACATATGGGCATTTCCAAGAAAAAGTCAACCACGACTGTAAATCTTTTCAAGTTGGCTGTATCGTTCTCGGCTATTAAGCTTTGGCAAATATGTTGGCAAAGCGCTCTTCATCATGAGAGCGTATTTTCAAGCTTCTTACTATTGATTACAGGGTGCCGTTTTCAGAAAAAAAATGTGTGGTTCCTCATGGTTTCTTTGGTCGGTATTGTTGTAATTTTTGTCGGAACACAATCGCACCGACAGAATTGCCCAAGTGTGTTGACAGCTTCGAGTGTCTTGTAGATTGTTACACAATTTCAAAAATTTTTGTTTGCGAAATAACATTTTTTTAACATACATAACTCAAGGCATATTGAACAGGTAGTGGCAGTAGAGCAGCTTTTGCTCTCTAAATTACCAAATATTGTATATTTTTTACACAGAAATTCTAAATTGTCAAAATGACTTAGCATAAAAACAAACATTTGCAACGTTCGCTTAACTCGGAAACACAAAAACCGATAACTGGACTTTGCAAGGGATGAACCGCTGCTTCTGGAATCCAGAAAATTTACAAATAAAGTCGCATCAATTGTTTTTCTTTTGATTTCATTTTTCTTAAATCTTTTTATATTTCAAATGGCTCACTATGATATTTAATAAAATTTTTTGACATGTTTCATATGCTTTGATATGAGTAAAAAATGTGTTACTCATACGCCACGGTGCCCAAATATCCTTTTTAGTATAAATATAAGTTTATTTTAAAAATTATATTTTTAACATCTAGCTGACCACTACTGTATATAGGCAAATGTACATATGAATCGGTTAATTACCAAAGGGAATAAGTCAGCATTTTGCCGATATGGATACTTTGACGCAGTTCAACAGAGCTCCTTTAAGCGAACCGATCTGCATCAAAATTTTCATATCGAAAAAAATCTGACTTATCACCTTTGGTAATTAAACGATTCATATGTAACGTATGTATGTACGCATGTATCATAATTGTCAAATAATTAAACACACCTAAATCCGGGTAACCGCTTAGTTAAACAGTTATAAATATGTATATGTATAATAACGGTCTATAAAAGGATGACTAGAAATACTAGTTTAGCTGAGAAATGGAAATCATTCCTGATTCCATTTTGTGAATATTTATGAATACATACA
>JAPVRG010229639.1:10811-26657 GCA_029783565.1 Rhagoletis cerasi | reverse complement strand
CACACGTATGTACGCGCCTGCAACACCTTCTGCTCGTAGGGCACTTGAATTTTCATGCAAACATACAAAAGAATTCTACAACTTGACTGCCTGCCTGAATTTCAGCGCCGTGCAGCAAGCAAACTTGCGACCGGATGTGGCATGACCCATACTCGCGCACCGCTCTTTCACTTTATACGAGGCCTACATACATACATATGCATGCATTTATACCCCAGCGTGCGTTTGGCTATGTGGCAAGTAAGTCGGAAATATTAGCCGCTTGCTGCAATTTTAATTACATTCAACAAACAATAACAACAAGTACTAAGGAAAAAAAACAATGAACAAGTGGCGTGCAAAGCGTGTAAAAGCAAAAAAAAAAAACAAAAAAAAACCAACCCAACAGCAGCTATGTATGTATGTAAAAAGGGTTGCAAATGTAAATTTGCCTTACAAGGACTGCCTATTTACGGGCGCCTACGCGACGCCCACACAATGGTAATGTTGTTACAATGTTTTTGAAACTTGCTTTGTGAAAAATGGAACAAAAACAACAACAAGGCAAATACATAGTAGCTCAAGTTTTCACTTTACTGAGTTACTCTCTAGTTTACACTTGCCTAGTAAATATTGGCTTTGCAAAATGCAGTTAAATGCAAATATTTTCAAACACAAACAGGCGTGCGACGACATGCACTGCCACCACTCATTTGCTGTTAGTCGGGTGTATGTACAAGTACTCGTACATAAATTTGTTTACCTGCTCATCTAAATACTACTCGCTTCTCACTTTGAGTGTTGTTTATTTGTTGTGCTGAGATTGAGTTGAGTGCATCGTTCTTACTTAGTTATTTAAATTTTAAATAGGCGTCAAGTTGTAGAGATAAATATGCAAAGCGTGTTGGACTATTTTAGCGTCTATTTTTGAATAGATTTGATGTGGATTTACGAGTACTAAAAATCGAAATTTTTTCTTAAGAGAAATTGCCTTAGGGGGCTTGCAAAAGCAGAGTAAGTACTTTTTTTACCTTCAAGGACGAGCTGACGTAAGTTCGAAGCACTAAAGAAGTAACATTTGATTGATTTCAAAACTTGACCGTTTTCGAAATATTCGATCTTAAGGATTATTTAAAAAAAGGTCATGTTTTAGCTAAAAGGTGTGCCAATTAATCAAAATCATCAATAAACTTGAGCCAAGCCCTGACAGTTGAAATGGCTGCTTGATAAAGTTTTGAATTTACGATTTTTCACTAAGTGCCATTTTCACAGTCAGTAGTTAACTCACATTCGGCAGTTAACTATAGATTTTCAGTACACTGTGAAAATGGGGCTAAGTGTTTACAACTTCAGAATTTCAAAAAAAATCGTTTGAGGTTGAATATACGCTGGCCTGATTAGATATACTATTTCGACAAAACTCTTACGTAAATAGTATAGTCACTCGAGTCATAAAAGCCAGTGGAAGTGTTTTTTTCCGGCGTGACGTCTAATAAAATCTGGTTGTAGGTGCTGATTCCGTCGCTTGGTGTTCGAAAATGAGAATATGTGACGATGCTCTTGGAAAGAAAAAGTATCAGAGAGATATTTTTTTGGGGATAATTCAGAGCTTGGAAAGATCACCGCCTTGGCGGGGAGTTCTAAATTACAACCTCAAAACGTGCAATATTTGGGTTGGATGGCAAAAGTTGTATTTATACTAAAGGCACTGGAAAAAATTTCCGAAACCCACATCAGACTCTCTATACATCTACCCAAGGGCCCAGCACGCCTACAGCAAAGGAACGGGATCTTCATTATTTGGTCTCAATTATTGAGAGATCACCTGAAATTACAGAATACACCCTAGTTGCATTCCTCGATGGAGCAGGAGCTTTAAACAACATGCACCCGAGCACAATTACTGAATTCATGACAACCCTCAGGATCAAAAAGCAAGGAAAATTTACTACTTTTGACTACCTAACCTTACCTAGTATTTATAAAAAGCAAAGATAGAGTTTAAATGTACTTTTCGACCTTAAATTCAAATCAATCACGGAAAAATCCCGAAAAATCAAAATAATGAAATTAGTTTCTTTTTAAGTCATGAGGAAATCGTATTCTTAAAAAACATGGTTCCACAATCAAATCAAGATACAAAAAATTTTTTTTTCGATGTAATACTAAGCTTTGATGTTACATACATATACATATTTTCATAATAGTTGAAACACTCACCTTTACTGTATAGTGTAGGCACAGCATTGCAAATTAATTTGTTGTTTTTCTATCATTTTATTCGCGTAAGCTTTTTTTAGAATGATGTATTGATATGTAATAAAACGATTTAAAACGAACGAAGAATATGTTAATCGATGCGCAATTTAACGATTGGAACGGACACCTTTTTACTTTCATAACTTTTTTATTACACACAAAATTTTTTTATAAATTGAGATCTTGCACGACGCACATTCTTATTTTTTTTTTAACTCTCAATTTCTCACCACACACTAACAGCTTTCAAAATTTTAACACTCTTCTGCTATTGGATAAACACATTTTATTTTGCTGTAAACACTTACATCTGCTCGACATGCACAAACTTGAAATTATTTTAATAGCATTTCACCGATGTAAACATTTAACACTTTTCTCGCTATATTTTTTGCTTTAATTTCACTTTATTAAATTTGCACACACTACAAATTTACACGACGCGCTATTTTCATTTATTTTTCACTAATTTGCACTATCATCGCGAACAATGAACGATCACACACCGAACCGACGCTTACCGACAGCCGCGCAGAACAATTAACGATTTAACACTGATTGTGAGGTACGATGTTGGGATGTATGCTAAATTAGCAGATCACTGCCTGGCAGTGTGGGTGGGGAATGTTAAATGAATGCTGTTAGTGAATCTGCAGCGATCCCTGTGCAATTTTTAATGAAAGTAATAGAGAAATAAATACGCGGTTAATGGAAGGGTGCTAATTGTGATAAATAAAATTAAAAAAAAAAAAGATTAAATAAAAATAATAAAACAAAATAAAATAAAATAAAATAAAATACCATAAAATATATCTCATAAAATGAAATAAAATCAAATAAAATACAAACTATAATCAAAAAAAAAACTATAGAATATAAAGAAATGAAAAAAATTAAATAAAAATCAAATTAAAAAATATACAAAATTTTAAAATGAAAAGTATAAAAAATTAAAATAAAAACATTAGAAATTATAAACATAAGGTAAATATAAACAAATTTAAAAAAAATAAACGAATGAAAACTTAAAAAAATAAATATAAATTATATTGAAATGTAAAATAAAAATTAAAAAATTTGGCTAAAAAATAAATAAAAATGAAAGCTAAATTAAGTAAAAACGAAAAATTAAACTCAAAAAATTAAAACAAGAAATTAAATAAAATAAAAAAAAAATAACGAAGTTAAAATAATTACATAAATAAAAATTAAAAACAGTAAACTAAAAACCAATGTCATAAATCATTGAATAAAATATGAAAAATATAATATTAGAAAAAAATTAAACAATAAAAATGAAAACAAAGTAAATAAGTAAAACGAAAAATTACAAAATAAAAAATTATTAAAAAAAAATTAAAGTAAAAAAATAAAAGTAAAAAGAAAATAATTATATTTAAGAAAGAAAAATAACTAAAACAAGTAAGGAAGGCGTAAGTTCGTACGAAACCGAACATTAAATACCCGGCGCATGAATTAAACATCGTTTATTCATGATTTTGAAACCTACCGTTACGTGGTAAACAGGGGTGGTTTTTCGATAATATGTTCAGTTAGACTTAAATAAATAATTTAACCGTGTTCGGTAAAAATCGATAAAGCGGTTACCGACATAAACTTAAGTAGTCATAAGTGGGCTGTGTCACGCCCATTTTCCAAGAGTCCATAAAATTCTTATTTCTTGTTATGAGAATGTTGTGAGTATCAACTTTGAGTAAATTACCGTTCCTTAATTTCGAAATATCGAAGTCTTCATATTTTTTAAATTTACCGTTATATGAAAGTAGCTAGGAGAGAGATGCACAAATTTCATTACACACAGATTTTCGAACAAAAAACTTAGCGATCATAAAATACCCCACAGGCTGGTGTACGACGAAGCCAAAAGGCTTACAATGTCAACAGCAACGGAGCTAGCTTTACAAGCAAGCTTTCACTCGCACACCCACCCACCCACTTGCGCACTTGCACATACATACATACTTAGGCAAATCCTTAGCAAGGATTATTAGCAAAGCGTAGCGAAAAATTTAATATTACTTGATTATGTGCGCATTATTTTGACGTGGCAATAGAAACGAAAGAAAAAGTAAGAATGCAGAAAAGTGGAGAATACGTGGGCGAGTACCTGAAACGCCTGCA
Organism: Rhagoletis cerasi; assembly: GCA_029783565.1. Lineage (NCBI taxonomy): Eukaryota > Metazoa > Arthropoda > Insecta > Diptera > Tephritidae > Rhagoletis > Rhagoletis cerasi. The sequence continues at coordinate 22,277 of JAPVRG010229639.1, read as the reverse complement.
GCTACCTTGTGAATGGGTGTGTTTACGCGACACCACCCACCACCCACCACACACACTTCAAAGGATGCTGCTGTTGCTGCGTTTGAGGCAGCCGTTTTTCCACCAACTCCACTCACTTTCGACGTTTTGTAGCACGCTTTCTATGTTATTGTTGTTGTGCTGATGTTTATTGTGCACATGTCGTTCATGATTTGTTGTTAACGTTGTTGTTGTTGTTGCACATTATTGCTTGTTTTATGTATATGTTTGTAGGTACATATACATGTACATACATACAGATGACTGAGCTGTTCATACTACAAACATATATACAAGAATTCAAGTACAAGTACAAGTGACGGAAATTGATGCATAAAGGCGCGCTTGATTGAGTTGACAAGTTGTAATTTGCCGCAAAGCACGAGTGAGGCACTCGCACACAAACACATATGCGTAAAGCGAATAGCAGCAATAGGGTTTGAATTGCAAACAGCTATATAAATATACATATATCGCTACATAATTGCGCCGTGGCAGGAAGTGATCTTAGCAGTCATTTTCCTACTCCAAGCTTCTATTGCTTGTCTTGTACATGCATTAGTGTTAGTTGGGCGTTCGGCTGTATGTAGGCGTGTCTCTCATTGTTAATGACTCATTCGACAAGTCATTTGCGCGTACGATGCTGTAATTTTCAAACGCATTAAAATGAAATGCCGTCAACTGCTGCCTTGGTCTTGGTTGGTATCCTCTTCACTCCGCCTTCACTACATACATAGTTGAACAGTTTAACGCAGAGGCTTGAAGCATTTTTCTGTGAGTGAGCAGTGAGCAGTGAGGCATACGCTGTGATTGTTTTTTAAACAAACAGATGCTGCGAGTTTGGTGTGAGTGAAAGCGATAAGAGCTTTAGAATCGGTTGGAGTAAATAAGTACTGTGAAAGACTTCTAGGAAGTATTCATGCAACATATTTACAAAAGAAAATATAGTTTTGTTTATTTAGCGTTCAGTAAATGTAATTTAAAGAAAAAAAAAGGAGCAGAATAATGTCAGATTAAATAAAGGAAGAAGGAGGGATAAAAAATAATAATTAAAAAATGAATATAATATTGTAAAAGTGCTCCTTCTGTGCTCATATCAATTCTTTGTGCTTCTGCCAAGACGGGGTTCTGCAGAATTGGAAAACAAACTTACGCAAAATGAGCGTCAAAAACTGTGCAATCTCAGATAGGCATTTATAAGAAAAAAGAGAAGTGTACATAAGCAAAAGAGGCACAAACTTAGCCAATTCGAACAACGGCTCCTTAGGCCTCCAAAAATTGAAGGGCTTTATTAAGACTTCTTATATGGAGGATTTGCATCGAAGCTTCAAAAAATATAGGTTCGTACAGATTTTTTAAGTCCAAACGAAAAGCTTTAACGAAATCTTCAATTTAAGTGAAAGCTGGCTTAACTCATTGAAAGTTCAAGCACTTAAACTTTTCAACAAGCAACTGGGCGAGCAGTGAATTGTTTAACAGTTGAAAGCTTTTCGAAACTGCTATTGGAGTTTTATACATTATATGAAGTTAATTTTAACTCATAGAGATCTTCTTTCTGGCCTTAGTATTCACCTAATAATATAAAAGATTTGCATGTTATTTTGGTTCACAGAAAAAAAAATTCTGAAAGCTTTCAATAAAGTTTCAAAACTTGTAAAAGCTCCCATGTAAAAGCATATTTAAATGACTATAATTACTAGAGTTCGCCCAGTGGTTGAAATTCAACCACTACAACGGTCAGCATCCTTATATAAGATTAAATTATATTCTTGTTTATTTTGGTTCACTTCATTTTATTTGTGTTTTTTGTTTTTATTTTTTTTTTTATTTTTTTTTTTAGTTTGTGTTTTATATTACTTAGGGCCGATTTCATAATAAAATTAAAAAATATTTTGAAATGATGTTTTATTTTTCCGATCAATTTCATGAAGCCACTTTAAAGATAAAGGTGCCTTGAAGAGGCACAGTACATTTAAATGCCACAAAAGGAAAGTATTGCAAAAGCAACTTTAGGTGTTTCATTATGAAATCGGCCCTTACTTTATTACATTATATTTTATTTCGTTTCATTTCATTTTACTTGATTTTATTTTAATTTGATTTAATTTCATTTTATTTTATTTCGTTTTATTATATTCTATTTTGTTTTATTTTATTTTATATTATTTTATTCTAGTTTGTTTTGAAGCGGGGTGAGATGAGTTGAGGTGAGTTCAGTTAAGTTCAGGGGAAGTGAGTTGAAATGAAGTGAGGTGATTTAACGTGAGCTGTGGTGAGTTGAGGTGAAATGCGTTGACCAACGTACATAACATGACAAAACATAACTTAACATAACATACAACAACATATCAAAATATAACCTAACATAACATTACATAACACAACACAACATAGCATAACACAAGATATTCAGTTCCTTTTCTCTGCCTCTTATCTTTATCTCTATCACTTTTTCTATTTCAACCTTTGTCTCGTTTTTTATCTTAGGTTTATCTTTTTATTAATCTTTTTATCTTTACCTTTACCTTTACCTTTGCATTTACTTTTACCGTTACCTTTACCTTCATCCTAATCTTTATCTTCATTCTTTTCTGCATCTATGTATATATATGCATATAACTTTTTCCGTTTAAATTTTTTACTTTCGACAAATAATAATGGTAAAAGCTCCGAATAGCATTTTAAGAGTAGTAAAAGCTTTTTTGTTTATTAAAGCGAAGGATATTACTCTGATGAGCGTCAATGATGTTTTCCAAATATATTTTGCTATTTCATATGGTGACGTTTGAAATTTCCAGCATTACATGGCAATTATTTCTCAACGGAGCTTTAAGCTCCTTAATTTAAAAAAGGCTTTGCTGTACGCAAGCCTGATTAGATGAGTGGTTTTATGCAAGTCTACAAGCAAAAACATTTTGTTAGTGAATTTTCCAAGCAGTGAATAAAAAAAGCTTACACTTCGAAGCTACTTAAGCTCAATCTTTTCTTTTTCCACGGCATGCCAGTATATTTCTGCATATTTTCTCAACTACTTATTTCAGCAAATCCATTTCTAAAATCATGAATATTTCCGTAAATCAAGTTGCCTTCTCGATAAGCTTTTTCGCTGAACGAAGCAAATAATTATGCGCTAACCAATACATTGCTAAGAAAATCCTTTATACTACTGCCAACTTGCTACAGTTTCTCTTAAGAATACATACTTTTATAATAGCTTTAGAACAACTCGCCGCCCTGGTCGCCCTTTCCCCCTTAACCCCTTTTATGCAGCCTTCTTAATTCCCGAACGCATAATCACCCTTTTAAGTGCATTTTTAACGACTAATTTAAATTAACTGCGCGCACCAAAAGGATGCTGGCGAGCAAGAAGCTTATGTTTTCATTAGTGTAAAGCGCGTACAAGGTGCAGAGAGAATGCTAAACATACTAATAGACGCTACATAACAACAGACGCCTGAAAGTATGAATATATGTAATTGCTGGCGCCTGACTAATACATCCCTTGAAGGTGGTTTTTTTTTTGTAGAGATTGCAATTTTATTTACGTAATATAAAGTGTTGAATTTACGAGTTAACATTAATCGCTGCAAGTTGCGGCGATGAGAGCGGTCTTACTGCCATGCTATTATCTCCAGAGCATGGCGGATAAAGAAAAAATTAGGCTAATGGCGAAATGGCAGCAATTTCGAGTTGCGCAGCAATGGTTTGAGTGCGCAAAAAAGTTTGGCAACAAGTTTTCTTTAGTTTGGTTTTTGTTTTCGATAACAACACAAGCTGTGCATTCAGTGTTCATTAAAAAATATGCCCTCTTAGTTAAGGGCGCGGTTTTCAGATTTTAGCGCGTGCTTCAGGCAATAAAACTTCATTATTCACCCTCAGGGGGTACGACTCTCCCCCACCGGCTGTCGTCAGTCGCACCGAGTAGCAATTAAAATAAATTAAAAATCAGTTGTAAGCCAATAAATTGCTTAATTTGAGGCGGGGTGCTAAGGAAATGATGACAAATTGCAAAGTAACTGCGTCGTGATACACGAAAATTGCCGAAATCAAAAGAATTAGCAAAGTTGTGAATTGACAAGTCATTGCTTTACATGCAGTTGGCAGAAGGAGCGAAGATGAGGGGAGATAAAGTGGATATAGAAAAAAAAAATTACATGCATGAACCATTTGCTTATTTAATTTATACATAGAGGAAGAAAATTTAGGTATGGAGATGGGATAGAAATGAAAAAGCTAGTCAAGCCAAAGAAAGGAGCTGAATTCTGATGAGCCCCAACAATTATGTTTTCGATTTTTTCAATCAGAAAAATATGGTGAAAAACCTGTTCTGAAGCAACGTTAGTACTCATGTGTAGTAGGAAATCCTACAGGGATTTTGATCCACCCCTTAAAAAAAATTTTTTTACAGTGGACTTAAATTTCTACCTTTTCGATAAGCTACATTTGTTAACCGACTTCAAAAAAAGGAGGAGGTTATCAATTAGACGGAATATACAGGGTGTCCCAGAAGTCGACGTCAAGCCGGAAACGGTTGACAGGCCAGGCAGGACAAAGTCTGTCTCGCTCGCACTTTGTAAAAAAGCCATCTCACTCAAACTAGAATTATCTTCAAAGTTACGGCTTCAAGTAAAGTCTTGGGTACAGTGCAATCGTTTTAAGTAAGTAAGAAAAAAAATTTCAAAACTGGGTTTTTTTACAAATATAAAAATTGTCTATTTTTTTAAAACAATCCTTATTAAATGCGCAAACTTTAAAAGTTACTTGCCAAACTAGTGTAGCACATTTTTATTTATTTTCAGTACAGTCAGTTAAAATTGGGCGAAGCATTATTTTTCAAATTTTATTTGGGCTAGAGAAGTTCGCTATAAATTTTAGACGACAATTTGCAGAAGCATTACTCAGAACTACATAATAAAAATTAAATTGAGAAAAAGTAGAAATTTGTAGTAACGGGAATTAAAAAACCATCACAGGGTGTACATTTTTTTTGGTTTTTTTTGAACGCCTATAATTTAAAAAATACAAGACATAGGGCTGTTTTCTCGACTGCCTGTTAAAAATTGACGGCCGGTCTGCTTTATCGACTTTTTATCCATTGCCTGTTATAAGCATGTGAGCGAAAAATTCGACAGGCAGCCACAGCACTGGTTATCTTAAACAGGCTGTATATATTTTGTTTTCATGTATGCAACCGGATAACTTTGGACCACGTCAACAGTGTTCGATAATTCTTTTTTTTATCGGAAAGGCGGTACCTCAAGGGTGGTCCTATACGTATTTTAGCTAGGTCCGATCATTGGACCATAAGGAAAGTCAAAATTCGAATGAATTTTTATATGAGAATTGAAGTAAGTTTTCTTTTTTTCTTAAATTTACTGATTGTAAGTACTTATTTTAATTTGTCTAATACCAAAATCTTCATTTGAAAGATTTTTATTTGTGTATCATTGCGAATCGGTATTTTTGGGTTAATATTTTTTTCCTTAATTTTTTATAGTTATTTTGTGACTCAAAAGTTATGGGCAGAAAACCTTTACTTGGAAATTCTTGTTATTTTGATAATTCTTAAATCTTATAGATATGTCATGTTCCAGAGGCTCTTTTTCTATTCAACCGCCTTAGACCTCACCTTCATCTCCTAATTTATTTATTTATTTATTTGTTTATTTACGGCTATAGCGCATTGATAATTTTTAATTAAAATAATCACTAAACGGCTTGACACTACCGTACAATTGTCCATATCACTTTTTTGTATCCTACTGCTTTCAAAGGCGAAAATAACTGCTTTTTCCGTTAAGATGGCCCATTTGTCCAGAGCTTTCCACAAAACGAGGTTACCGTGAGTGGCAAGCTGTCTGAGGACTTTGCTGCCTATACTATAGATGATATACAGTTACTTTTTTCATTGTTTACCAAAAGCCCTTTTGCAGTCGAAGTAACCTGCTAGGCCCTCCTTAGCTCTCTCATTCTCATTCCTTTTCCAATTTTGTTTGGAGTCCAGGATGACTCAAAGTACCACCGTCTAGGCTTGCCAGGGAAACAGATGCAAACTTTTGCTTTCCTTGTGAACAATACCAGTTTTGCTATGGAGGATTTAAGCCACAAGCCGAAATTTGGCTCGGTGCGTCTTCCATCAGCACACTTACCGTTGGCAGGAATTAAAGCAAAATCGTCGGCATAGGCAATAACCTTTATTCATTTTTCTTTAAGCGATTTCAGGATTTAATTCGCCACGAAAAGCCAGAGGACAGGAGATAGCACGTATCACTGTGGATTGCCTCTGGTTGCTCATTTTCTCGTGAATCTGCTAGTTACAGTTGCGTTCAGTACGCTTTTCTCAATCCTGGAATCAGTCTAGGCTACCACGTCCAGTCAATATTTATTCATTTATTATCTATGTACGTTAAGGCGTTAAGTTTTTTCTTTGTACATTTTTACATATCAATTACAAACTTAAGCTTAACTTAAATTCATTGCTATATTTGCTAGCTGCGGACCCATCACTCAGCCATTCCCTAGTTTATCGCTACTTCGTCAATATTTGAAGCAATACATTACCACGATGGCAAACAAATAAAAAAAAAACAGCGAAATGCCAGTGCTTCTGCTAAGAACAGTAGAAAATAAAAATTAGAAAAAACATGCACTGGATTATACAGCAGAGAATTGGCAAGCATCGACTGGACATGTCCCATGATTGAAACATGGTTTTTCCTATTTCATTTTTTTCATCAACTTTTTATTGTCCTCTCTTGTTTTCTTTTCGCCGCCACCAATTTTTGTTTTTATTGTTGCGCCTTTATCGCCACCGCCGTCAGCGTCATTACCATTTGCGCGAGTAATTAACTAAATTCAAGACAGTCAAAGCTATGGCAATTTTCTGCTCTCCACTCTCTACTCTTACACACGCGCGCTTGGAAGGATATCCTTTACACGCTCATTGCCGCCGCCTTTGTAGAAAGTTGCCCGACACCGGCTGCCAGCTGCCAGCTGCCAGCTGCATTGTCAGCGGAAATCGCTACGCTGCCAGAGTTGCCAATGTTTTTGTGGCAGGTTGCAAGTGGAAAATGCCATTGCCGCAATTAATATGCCCCAGAGAGACATGAATGAAAGGACGACATGTCTCACAGACACAGAGAGAGGCAGAGCAACAGAAAGAGGTAGAATAAGAACAGCAAAGGCAAATGAATATTGCCAAGGGGTGAGTGATCATAGCAGTTCAATAAATGTGCAATTTTTTTAATGGTCAGCAACCCCTTGAGACTGGAAGTAAAAAAAATCGTCCACACGTCCAGCATGCTTGCTGCCTGCCAATCGCTTTGTCTTTCAGCGGCAGCTTTACCACCCGCCCCCAGCTAACTTACAATGTACTCGTATGTAAGTACACAGTGAATAGTGAAGTATAAGTGTGTCTATGGTGGGCATGTCCTAATGTTAATAGCAATGGTAATTATTTTTCTACGTCGCATACTATATTTTCTTTGGAAATTAAGCGCAATTCATTTGATGGCGCCAGCCAACGTTGTCTTTTGCTTTACTCGTCGAAGGTGGCTGGAGGAGGGAGGGAGTGAAAAAGGATAAGGGAGTCGTAGTAACCACTTGAGACGGCGAAAGGAAACGGAAATGCTGCAGTGTGCAGCAGCAATATATCAATTGTTGTTTGTGTAATCAGCAATTATCTGCGCATTTCTTCGTTAATTCTTCTCCTCTTCTTCTCTTTTGCGTTTTTCCTTTTCCCTTGTCACTGATTGTTCTTGTAATCGCAGTTGATTCACTTGTAAAATTTTTTTCTTTCTGCCTGCCAGTCAACTCCTCAAGCGGAAGTGCTGCATTTGAAGTCAAACTGTGGTAGGATTTAAGATAGTTACTTTTGGCAAGGGATTTGTTAGACTAAGGCGGGAAACGTGGTTACTTACGAGCGATTAGGGTGTGTGTCTTATAACAGTCAATAAAAACAAGCGACCGAATTGCTATGAATAACAATTTCTAGTGAGTCATCTGACGGAAGAACCACTAATAACAGCAAATTCAGAGTCCAACGTAATCAATGCTACTTAACGGTCAAAGACATAGGAGTTGCCCATGCAGGGCATGTGTGTAATCTAGAATCTCTTCATTTCCAGCATGTTGAAAGACTAACCCGTTTTTGTTTGGGACAGAATCCGGACAAGGAGCCAAGCTGCAGATACAGTTTGTCATTCAAGGCTACTCGAGGGTTTTGGGGCTTAATCTACCCGTGTACCATCGAAAGCAGGCAACAGTGCTTTTTCGAAACAGCGCGTCCCAACATAAGGTATCCTCTCCCCGCTGCTATTTAAGTTGCATATCTCAAAGCTCCTCAAAAGGATGCTTTCCAGGTCGTTTAAGCCAATTGTTGCTCGACATGTTCATCCGGCAGTGGATCCATCACGCTTTACTACTAAGAACCTTATCAACTACCTTCTAAAATCAGCGGCTATCATTTGGGAAGGCTTAAGCCCCGGAAATATTATATGTCAGCTTTAAGAGCTTTCTCTCGTTCAGTGTAGCAAAAATTTCTCAAAGTGCACACGGCAATTCATTGGGCCAAAATACCACGCTCCTTAGAGGCATGGCATGCTATCTGGTGACGAGTAACCACAAACTACCTAGCGAAGTTTCAATGCTTTCTCTGATGAAACAAACATCTTCACGAACTCTCGAATGGCATTCAAGCACACGCCGAAAAAACCATTGAATCCGAAACTTAACAGACAGGCTACCAACAGCATTCACCGCAAACCAGCAACCACCGAATAATAATACCTCACCCTCTGAACAACGTCATCGTATTTACGCACCGTAAAGAGCTTTGTACGCCTCGAAAGAGCCGCATAACGCTAACTTAAATTCAGACTGGATACTATAACTTATTCTATCCGGGCATGCATTTGTCCTGCATAAGACGATACCTCTCTTTACCTGGTTCGTAAAACCCAACTTGGCTACAATGGGTGGACATGAATGAAACGAAGTAACAGATATTTATGCTCTCCACAAAATAAGCAGAGCAGGAATCTAAGAGCCAGAGATTCTGTACTAGTCTGGATGTCTGCAGAGAGATTCAACTTTACACGGCGAAAATCTCAGAACGAATATCTTGAAGACTTTTACCTTGAAGTTGACGAAAAGTTTGGATTATTGCGAAAGGTAAAATAACCCCGAGAAAAATCTAGTTTTTGCACAGAGTCCAAATAGGTTGTTTGAGTTTAATTTGAAATACCAAAAAAGCATCTTCTGAACTTTTGAATAAGTATAAGACCTTTAAGACATCCTTCGAAAAAAAAAATGTGGTCTATTCAGTTTCAAGTTCAACTATAAATACAGCGCGGATCTCTAAAGCTGTCGCCCCTAATTTGCGTAATGAAAAGAAAGCTTGAGTTTAATTTAAGTTCGAACTGGTTTTATTTACTGGCTATAGTATAACGTTATATTATTTATGTTTAAGGTCGAATCTTTCGCCTTTCAGTGTTAAAATCGCCAACGTTTTCGAAAAATTGCACAGGCTGCATGGATGACCTCTTCTGGAATTTTTGTCCAAGTTTTTTGCAAACGTCGCTTAAATTGATCCATTATTATGGTTTTAAAATTTGTGAGCGCCCCGTCATATATACCCATATGCAGAAATCCAAAGAATTTAGATCCGGAGAAGATATATGTAAGCCATTTTCCCGACGAAAAGGAAACACGAAAATTTTTCCTGGTTTCAAAATCGTAAGCGGATTAGTGCTTTGATATCATTCGATTGCTTTCGTATCTTTTGGGATAAAAGCAATGCTGCATAAAGCAGGTCATTATATGGGTTATATGATTCGCTTGTAATTTGAACAAGTTCTTAAGGTGAAATAATTGTTGTGCCGCCAAAAGAGCAAAGCGCTTCCGCAGGTCATATTTTCTTTTACGCTTCTGTGAGTCCATGAATTCATCTTTTCTTACATGTCGTATTCCTCAAGTTTTTTTCTATTTTGGTTCTGTGGGGTTTATGACTCACTCTACGGTCCTCGTCAGTTGCCTTCCTGAAATCTCTATATTCGATCAAGAGCGATCTTCAGCAAAGCTTAAGCTCACTCGGTGCCTTATCGACTTGATTTCTACAATATTCTCACACTCACAGTTTTCGTGCATCGAGCAACTGTGCCTTTAACAAACCTAAGCTTAACACCTAGCCCTGTAAATGGCATTTCTAAACGAGTTCTCTTTTTGATTCCAACGCACACAGATTTTTAAAAGCAACCTATATAACTTAAAACCAGGCTATCTACAACCAAAATATTTGCAATAACTTAGCTTCTTAACTGAAAAATTGCAAAGCTTTCTTGGTTCACTAAGGCGAAGCTTTAAAAAAGTTTGTCAGTTATGAGGGCCCAGGCTGTACATATACATGTGTAATTCTTTTGTAGCGTATTGTAAAGAACTTTTATCAGCAGACACTCTCATGGGTAGTATGTATTTGCTCACAGTCCTTAGAAGCGGTTTATCACATTTCAGTTCAATGAACAAATATTGGATCATGATCCTCCACAGAGCATTAAGCAACAAATTCTTTTTATTTCCTCCATTGTATCTTTGGACAGAGAAAGTATTTTCATAAAGCTGCATTGAGTTAACTTACAACCAACTTATCGAGGAGAATAACGAAGAAATCACTTAAAAGTTAACTGCAGTCAGGTATTGACTTACTAGTTGCGTGGGAATCGTCTTCCTTAAAATGTATAACGCAAATAGGCAGCCAATTTATTCCAACTCTGGCCCTAAATCCTCCAGATAATTCCACTAATATTAAGCGAAAGATCCGCCTTTTTATCAGTGGCCTCTGAATAACAGTGTGGGGGAGTATGCCCCCGCTGTCCTCTGTCCTCTGTCAACTGTAGCTCTCAGTTCAGGATACAAATTTCCACCTTTTTAAAAAGCAAAAAAACAGTGCCCCGATAGAGAGCAGAGCTTTATGACATAGCGATGGTTCGGAACTGCATTATTTTTATTTTACATCTACGAGTATGCATATGTATCTAAAGTGCTGTAAATTCCTGCCTAAATTTGAGAAGATCTTTTATACCTCCATGTACAAATACATAAGTACAGATAAGTACAAAAATTATTTTACTTGCTGTCAAACTAATATCCTAGTACACTCACGCGACTTTTCGGAAAAAATCCAAATCCACATATGAGATAAGGCACGGAAAAGGAGAAGACTAAAAAACGTATGAATACAAATGTAGAAATGTATGAGGGAAAAGCAAAGTAAGCAGTCGCATATAATTTAAAACTTGCAGAAACACACCCCTTACGCGCGGTCAAATTATATTGCAGACAGCTATCACGGCGATAAAGATGACTTAGCGTTGACTGTCTTGCCTGTACCTATAAGGACACTCCACTCCCGCGCCTTTCTTAAGCGCGGCTGGTTTGCAACATTTCGCTCGG
>JAPVRG010229632.1:1933-14253 GCA_029783565.1 Rhagoletis cerasi | reverse complement strand
CATGCGTAAAGCTTAATTTCTAGCTCAACTGTAAAGGCTACAACAATTTTTTTGTTTGTCTAGCCTAGGTTTGGCATATTGCTTTGGTCATACGGGTACGCACATTAGGGTGGTCCTTAAATATAGAAAGATATTATTACATCAGATTTCCTAAACTTAAACCCCTACGTCGATACTGCTATAGTCGAAGATATCACATATAAATTTTAAAATCAAATTTTTTTCATTCAATACCCAATATCGATACTACTACAGTTGAAGATATCACATATAAATTTGGTCCCGATTGGGGACGGTTAAGTCGTGTCGCACAGTGGTCAAAGTTTAGACTACCCAATCGGGACCAAAATTTATATGTGATATCTTGTCTATGGTAGTCTCGATGTTAGGTTTTAGATGAATACAAATTTATTTGAATTTTTTTAGTCTTCATAGGGTAGTCTGAACTTTGACGCCTTAACTGTCTCCAACCGAAACCAAAATTTATATTTGATATCTTTGGCCGTTGTATTACCGATTGAGGGGGTGGGGCTGAAAAAATCGAACAATTTATTTTAAGGACCACCCTAATGTACATATACGACCGGAGAACCAAAATGGAATTTTCTGTGAAGGCGATAAGATTTAAAACGATCTAATAATTCTACTTTTTGAAAAAAATTTTTTTTTCTATGAATATAAATCTGTTTTATATAATTTGATAAAAGTACTCTGCAGGACATTAAATTTTAATATTTTATTCTCCACGTCAGCAATGCTTTACTTCTGAGACTTCAATGCGCATAAAAGAGTAAAAATACCTATAAAGCTTTAAAAGTTTTAAAGACTAGTCGAGAGGAAAATTGTATAGTCCAAAATAAAAGTTTACATTAAGGCTTTTCTCTTCATCACCAAGCTAATTCGCTTTGGTTAGTCGAAAAGTGGTAGGTTCTCGTACCATACCTGTGAAAAAACTGCCGACTCGAATGCCTGTCTGATATTAATCTATTATTTGGCATCAACCGACCAGTAGATACCAAGCTTGGCGCTATATGAACAACTCTATGTCGTGATGTTGTAATCATATATTTAGACCTATATCAGCGCAAGTTCAGGAAATGAGAAAAGAAAAGATCGAACTCTGATGTTAGCTCTAGGACTTAGGTTAGGTTAAGTTACAGTGGTATTGTGTCAAACAAGGAACGCGCTTGGAAATTTAAGAGATTGTTTTTTATGAGACCACGAAAAATTGAGAATGCGGCCCATTTAGATGACTGAGATCTCCTCAGGGTTAGTCAGGAAGTGCGAGCCAACATTTTAAAACCTTGGCTTTACGAAGGCCATATGATCACGCTCTTGACATCTGATACTGAAACGATCAGCCTGGCCTGTCAGAACTTCCGCCAACAGTGAGAACTGAGACTTCGTCAGCATAAGGATCTCCTTTGGACGCGCCGGTCCACCCCGGGCCAGAAGGGACTTGCAATTGTGCAGTTCTTAGTTTTTATCCAGCACTCGCTGAGCTTACGCGGGTACCAACCATCCAGGAGTGAGCCGCAGGAGGACAGATGTGTCCCCAGCTGCTCCCTATCTGCTTATAACATCTCAAAAAAGCCTTTCCTCGCCAAGTCATCAGCTGCGCAGTTTCCCGCAATGTCGCTGTGGCCCGGAACCCAATTGAACCTTTTTAGAAAATACTCCGAAGCGGTTGATAGTGAGGTCAGACTTTCCGTCACCAACTTCGAGCCACCATAGCGTCCAGGGTCCTGCCACCCTGTCTACGGCTTCATTAATGGCAGCTATTTTAGCCTGAAAGACCCTGCAAAAGTCTGGAAGCTTGAAAATAGCTTTTGGGGAGAGCTCCCGGCAAAAGACAGCTCCCCCAATCCTGCTTCCAAGTTTTGATCCATTCGTAAAGAAGTTCACTGCTCGCTTCCTCCAGTCACCCCGCCTCACCCAGTCATCCCTTGAGGGAATTAGGGTAGAGAAGAAGTTACTGGGAGCCATTTCAGAGGCGCAGTAATCTGTATGATTAGTGATGAAATCAAAGCTTTCCAAAACTCCTGAGTGTACTATTTTCGATCCTGTAAACCACCCGGTTTCCCTGAGCGTAATGGAAGTTCGTGCTGCGACAATTCTGCCTGCAATCAAAAATGGTATACAAAAATTGTTCCCTAACCATAAGTGCCACATAATCTGCAAAGGTCATCACCCGACTGCTCATTATCTCCAGTTTATCCAGAAGGTTTAAAGAATGTTTAAAACTAAAGTTCGCGTAAGCTAGGCAGCTGAGGAGTACTTGTTGGCATGATTTCACATCATAATTCTCCATATTGCTACCACGGTAAGGTAATCAAGTCATCTTCATACTTGCGGCATTGATTCCTATCGAACCATCAGCACTTAAGACTCCAAGGAGTTACTAGAGGAGTTATGATTCAATCGAGATGGAAGTCAGTCATTTCCAGGCCGCCTAGTTATCAGAATGAGTGTTAATTTGTTTCCTTTACAGCAGCTATCTCACTTGGGGAAATATCGCATTGGTTTGGAAGATTCGATTTGGAGAAGACAAAAATTTCCCGTCCAACTCCCATTCGTTTCTGGTTTTAAAAAACTATGCTTGTTTGTGAATACACATGTACATATGTTAACTGGGCTTTGGTTTCAATATTTACGTCTTTTTTTGAAGAAATATGAATGCGTGAATAATCCAGTCCATCCCAGCATTCGTGTGAAGTGGTCGGTTTACCCAGGACGAGCTGGAACCTTCTTGAAATTCCAAGTAAAATAAACAAGAATAATCACGCAATTCATCAACGGAAAGTTTGTAAGGCCGTGTTTGTTCTGAGGGAATTCGCAGCAATCTTAGTCGCCTAATTTTCTGATAGAGTTATCGTATGCCATCCCTGTCACCATCACCTCAAGTTCCTTGCAATCACGTCGTCCGGAGTGTTTTCGTTTTAGTCTTAAAAACTTACATGCGATTTTTCAATTTTCAATATGGAAATAATCTGGCAACCTTATGGATTTTTGTGGTACAGACTACCTTTTAAGTCCCAGCCCGTTACCGGGCGTTCTATCGAGGAGACTTAATTGCTTTTTATAGGTTTTTGGATGCCCCATCTTTCTGCTTCATCTTCTATTGCACTTCCTGGATTGTGATGTTGTGAACCTTAGTTTTCTCAAAGAAGTCGCTACATTATTCTTCAAGGATCGGCGTATCTCAGGCGCATATCTAACTTACAATCAAAGTTTTTTAAGCGTTAACCGTAGTCGTTTATAAGATTAACAGGTCTGATTCGGGGCCATTTTCTTTTTAACTTACTCGTCGCACTAGGTTCTTTTCCCTAGCTCTCTAAAAATCATTAGCTTCTTCAGTATAAAGTTAGAAAGCAAAAGTGTTTTTTAAGGAGCAAACATTTCGGCTGTCTTATGTGAGTTGTTGCTTCTTGATACTCAGTTTTATTTACGAAAGTTTTTGAAGATTCTTTGCTAACGACTTACCGGCTGTTCGCCACCGGCTTTGACAAGCTCTGTTAGTATAGCATCAGATCTGCGAGCTTTATTGTTTTTAAGCCGCATTACTGCTGTTCACACCTCGTCTGAGCTGCGTTGCTATATATTGGTTCTCTTTCATCAAACGCATCACTGACGTCACCAATCAAAAGCGTTAAGAAAGCGTCTTATCTCCATTTCTCATACTCTCGACATCTGTTAATAGATTTCCATATTTGTCTCTGCATGACTAGCCTTTTAATAGAGAATGCATACCGCCTGCTTACGGTTCACAGTAGATAGGCCAGAGCCGTAGCCAGAGTTAAATATAAGGTAGGGGTGCTGTATATTAAAGTAGGGTAGTAAAAACTTTGATTTTAAGTTATTTTACTTGTGAACATCAGTAGTACTTAATTATAGAAGGCGTGAATGAATGAATGAATAAGACCAAAAACAATTATTTTGTAGTTGGCAAAGGGTTTGTATTTTTTTTATCTCCAATCAATAGGCTCTAAGTTGGTTCAAGCTTTTTATTAATATTAAAAATAAATTCTTTAATAAAGTTCAATTATTCGATTCGCCATATTATTAAAAATGCGAAGAACTTCGTTCAGTTCCACTGACTTTGTTCTTTGTTTTTCGAAGGCCAGAAATACCATGCCAGCCATTCTTTCATGACCCATTGACTGCCTTCGAGGCCGATTTATTGCGGTCAACGTTGAAAATGTAGACTCGCATACAGCAGTGCCAAATCCTACCGTTGCCACAGCCGCAAAAAGTTCATAGGTGTCTTTAAATGCCTCTCGTTGCCTGTACAAAACTTCCAATGTGTTTTCCGTCCCTTTCTCACGACAAACCGAATAAGATTTGACCACCGTAGCCTCTTCCGTTGATGGAATTTTTAGACCTAAAAATAAGTTTAAGTGATTAATTGGACATAACTAATATTAATACAACATTTTACAAGCATTGAAATGATTTATTGAGTTTTCTCCCACTTACCTAAAGCCTTCAGCGGTTCAATTTTGTCTACATCCAACTCATCGAGGCTTGCCAATGAATTTAGTAGATATTCATTATCCGAAAATCTTCTTCTCAATTCAGCAATTAACGTATCCGAGGTTTCAAAGTACTCAAATTTAAATGGGGGAGTGTCAGGGTATTGGCTTTCTTTATTCTGTTTAGTGAAGGAACAGGATGGACCATGTATTAAGTAATCATCCATTCGGTTTGATTTGTTGACTTGCCTCTTCTGGGGCTCGCCCATATTTTCAGAATTACTGCTGGTCATAGACTTAGCTTCTTCGAAAATTGTATGATACGTTTCGTCTGATCTCAGGTTAGTAATTCCATCTTGAACACATTTTACGATTGTTCTGGCGTCTTTCAATCCTGCGCTTCGGGCCTGTAAAGCTGCGTCTGTAGGCTGAAGCATGGGAAACATCTTTTTGGCCACAACCATGGCCATTCGGAATTCTATACTGAACATTACTTCTTTAATGCCGACACTTTTAGCAACGTCCTGCCCTTTAAATCTGTCGTTTTGAATTTTATCCAGAGTCGATAGAATTGATAAATAATTATCGTTTACAACTTTTGTAACAGCCACGTGTCCCGACCAACGCTGTTAAATAAGCCGACTAATACTTTTTCCCCCTAGCTACGGCCCTAAGATAGACGCTTTAGATTCCAGAGGACCCTTACACCGAATGCCTTTGAGTGGCCTCACTAAAGCTCCCTCCGCACAAAGTTGGTTAAACCATCTTGGGCATGGGGTTCCACGTGTCCATGTTTCCTTGGGTCATCGAACGAGGACGCAAGGTCAGTGTTGCCAGAGAAAATCTCCTAAAAATCTTGATTTTTTCAAAAAAATCTTCAAAATAAGATTTTAAAGCTAAAAAAATCTTTTCGATCCAAAGAAATCTTCATTCAATATTGGCTTTACGGCTGTAAATAGCCTTTATTATGTTGATTGAAAAAAATTAACAAATTTATGTTATAAAGTCCTTTTTATATCAACTTAAAATAAAAATTAATATTGCCTTCGTGGTATCACAAAATTTGTAGCACAGTTTGTTTTCTAAGTCTATGAGGTTACAAATAATGAACCTACGCATAAAATATGTATGTATGTATGTACATTGAAAAAACGCGTATATATACATTTGTATGCATACAGTGGCAAAAATATAATTAAGGACGCGACAGTTTAGCAAGTTTTGGCTATTTTTCTTTTGTTTTTTTTTTTTTTAAGTTTATTATTTTTTATGAAAGCTTATGTAGGTCCAAACTTCGATCTTTGTACAAAAGTTAAGAAAATTCAATTCGAGTTTTTAATACCAATGACGCTGCCACTGCTACATTGTAATTCCACTATAACATACTAATCAAAAACAACATTTTTCTTCTTCCTTCATTTGCTGCTTACAATGATGTAAGCATAAAATGTTAACAATTTTAACTTAAACTTGAAAAATCTTACTTCATAAACAAAAATCTTAATTTTGAAGATATTTTCAGTGTAAAATTTTGCTTTTTAAAAAATCTTATTTTCAAGATTTTTAATAAAAAAACAGCACAAAAAATCTTCATTTTCAAGATAAATCTTGACTTATGGCAACGCTGCGCAAGATTAGGAGTTCGAAATTTACATACAGTCGAAAAACTGTAACTGCGCTTATTTTTGAGTGAAACTAGAAATTTCTGAGGAGTCAAAGTTATTAGTTAAGATTTTTTAAATTTATTTTAAACATTTGATATAGGATTTCTATTTTCAATTCCAATCAAAAATAATGTTGCGAACCGAATGTTGCAATCCAAATGTTGATAAACATCCTGGCTATACAACACCTGATGCTGCAGGCCAAATCTTCTGAGACAATTTTCAACTACCTCATTTGCTGTTTATCGCAAGAAGCATTCCACATGAATGAAAACCGGCCGGTAGGTGAGTTGTTGATGTTGATGCTGATGTTGCTGAGAATCCGCCGTTCAGTGTGAGCATACGACCGGCACCATGGAATGTACACTCTGCTCCAATAGTAGACACACACAAAAAGAAATTAGCCGAATTTATAAAGTCAACTGAGAGTAGCAACCACCGCAATCAGCAATACAAAGCACCACACTTCCCACCTTCAATGTTGGGGCGCTCGTTGTTTGGTGGTTTCTTTTTTGGGTGAGCGTGCGAGCACAGAGTGAACGAATGGTTAACTATTGGAAAGCAAACAAAACAGTCGCGTGACTCAGTACAAAATCAGCTCTCGTCACGTACAGAACGAAAGGGAAGTTTTACGGTCCGCCGTTTGAGAGTGTGAATTGTGAATCTGATTTTACGTTGCCGGTAAAACGAAGTGTTGTAAGGAAGATAGGAAGGGAAAACGAATCGAGACGAACTCACATATGTATGTGTATGTATGCACGCAACGAGTGGTGAAACGACGCGTTGAAGCGAATACCGGAATCGGAAGTGAAGTGTTGTGAATGAAGTGAATTGAAGAGGATACAGAATAATCACAGCGCCAGCCACCCACCGCCATTTCGTGAGTGTGTGCGTGTGAATGTGTTGTTTTGCTTTGCACAAAAAGTGTGGTGAATTTTGAAATATATTGAAAACACTTCGCGTGATAGTAAATAGTGCCGGACAGTGAATCGGGTGCCGATTGCAAGTATACCGAGAGATAGTTGGATGCCTAGCTGATTGCAATGCAAGCAAACTGGTCCATGCGTGCACATAATTAGCAAATGTTTGCACGTCTACTTTGTCAGAAGAACGTCAGCAGCTGACCGTGTTGGACCACTAGCAGCACGGCAGCTCCGACCCCAGTGTGGGTAAACACTTTTGTCAAGTCGAAGTCAAAAAGAGTGTATTGCGAAAAAAACGAGTATTGGCTTATATTTTTGATTTGTTTTATAGCCAAAAAGCACACGCAACCTAATTGTATGTGTGCTTCGGCTAACTGACCTGTCAGTTTTGTCAGCACACAAATACACGCCGCTCGCATACACATTACGGACAGCTGTTGCGCGCTCGTGACGCTTGTTTGACATTCAGAGTCGTCAACGCCTCACTGCCGTCTGGTTGCGCAAGACCGCAGACTAGAAACGCTAGACAGTGTGACGCCGTTGTGGCAAAGGCGAAGTCCACTTGAGCATCACATATGGCTGTGTTATTTTGAATGAAGCGGTTGGGTTGAGTGAGTGTCGGCAGCGGACAATTTCTAAACTCATTAAGCGTACAAAGGAAGAGTGTTCTCTTCAAGTTGTCGTGGCGTGTATGGAAAAGTCAATCTTCGCGACGCGCGTGGGCCGCAAATGATAAGCAACGTGTGTCAAGTCAATCGCAAGCGTGATATTTCATTGCAACAAGAAACGTTCATAGCGAAGTGCCCTCTCATAAGCTGCTGGCCCGTTGTACGCGAGGCCAGGATTTAAGTTTGTTCATGTTGACGCGTCTATGCAAATTGGGTAACGTGTGTGTTCTAGTAACCGTGTTGCAATAATTAAAAAATTGGCTGGCCACAAGTGCGGAGGTGTGAATGAAATTCCGGCCGCGTTAGCAGACAGCACATTTTTCATTTATTTTTGTCGCGCGCGTAAAGTGCTACTCCGCTTTTCGGTCAGTCCATTGGTTTGGTCGTGTTACTTGTGCTTCTCTATGTCGGATTTGTTTCTCTTTATTAGCGTGCATTCGCGTTGTCGTTTAATTAAAACTAAAAATTCCACTGGAATACAAATTAGCCGGAGGGTCGTTCGTACGAGGCCGTGGTTGCATGCAGCACGTGCTCAGGCCGCTGTCTTTGTCGTTTCGTTTTCGTTGTGGCTGCCACAAACGCAAAGTGCATACCACACTTGCCTACTCGCCAAGCCACCAACTTGCCTAGCAGTGTTGCGTGCTAGCCAACCGCTAACTGAAAATAAAAACAACCAAAGCCCCCACGGCAGTGAAGAATATTGCTAATAGGAAGTATTGCAAGTGTTAATCGGGCGCGTGTGACTTGAATACGTGAAAATTCGTCTCGTTTTGTTGCATGCAACGTAAGTATATACATAAGTATAAGCCGACAAACTACAAAATAAAAAATACAGAAAAAATAATCAGCGTACATTGAGTAATGCGTTCCAGTGTAAACATGTTGACGACAACAGCACCGCACACCGCCATTAAAGTTCCCTACAAAGGCTTCCACATCGTGCGAACGCTACCAGCCATTGTATACATCTGCATTTCTATGCTTGGCTATGCGCTGCACCCAGCTGCGGCAGCCTCCTCCTCCTCCAGCTCTGCGCATTCCAACAGCGATCCCTGCTACTTCGAAGGCAAGCCACGCAAATGTCTGCCCAGTTTTGTGAATGCGGCCTACGGTAATCCCGTGCAGGCGTCCAGCGTTTGTGGCGCGAACAAGCCCGAGCGCTTCTGCGAAATCAATCGCGATGGTTCGCTGAGCGAGTGTGGCATGTGTGACAATGCCAAGCCCGAATCGCGTTTTCCCGCTAGCGCGCTTACTGATTTGAATAATCCCAATAATGTGACGTGTTGGCGTTCGGCGAGCGTGCCTGTGCCGGCTGATTTAGACACTGCGCCGCCAGACAATGTCACGCTCACACTATCGCTGGGTAAAAAATATGAATTGACCTATGTGAGTTTGTCGTTCTGTCCAAAGTCACCACGTCCAGACTCTTTGGCCATTTATAAGAGCTCCGATTTCGGACAAACTTGGCAGCCTTTCCAATTTTACAGTTCACAGTGCTTGAAGTTCTACGGACGACCGGATCGCGCCAAAATCAGCAAGTTCAATGAGCAAGAAGCGCGTTGTATAGATTCACATCGCGATGGCACCACTAACCGGTTCGCTTTCAACACACTTGAAGGCCGTCCCTCGGCCAATGACTTGGACGCTTCGCTGGTGTTGCAGGATTGGGTTACCGCCACAGATATACGTGTTGTTTTCCACCGACTCGAGCTGCCACGTGAATTGGCTGCGGCGCAGGCAAAGGATGCCGCTAAACCAGATGCGAATAGCTTTAGCGATGAGATGGGCAGCAGCCAGGAGGATGAGGAGGAGGATGATGAATACGACTACAATCTACAAGGCAATGATAGCACTTACGAAGATGAAGAATATGCGGCCGAGCCAAAGAAGCATTTGGAGCTGGATGATGATGATTTAGATCTTGACTATCCAAACGATGGCAGCAGCAGCGGCATCAGCATCGTGCCAGAGGTCAAACGCCATAATACCAAAACTAAATTGTCCGCATACGAGAAGCATTACCAAGCTAAATCCGCGCTTGCTGCAGCGGCGGCAGCTGCGGTCGCGAGCACCACAAAAGCATCCTCCACAACAGTGGACAAACACGCCGTCGTCGGCAGTGATGGCAAAGCAACATCCAAGCCCAGCACTAAGGAGCTTTTGGCCGTATCGCAGCACTATGCCGTCTCTGATTTTGCGGTCGGTGGGCGCTGCAAGTGCAACGGCCATGCTTCTGAATGTATGGCAACGGTGAGTCCAAATGATGCCCTTCCACATGTATACAATGTTGGCGATGACTTCGATGGCGCTGGTTCCACAGTGTTCGTACATAGCAACAGCGATAGCTACAACAATAAGAACAATGCCAATATGAATGTCAAGTTGACAATGACGTGCGCTTGCAAGCACAACACAGCCGGACCGGAATGTGAACGCTGTAAGCCGTTTTACTTCGATCGTCCATGGGGACGTGCAACGGACACCGACGCCAATGAATGCAAAAGTAAGTGGTATCTCTCTATGCGCATGCATGCCCATGAATACATTCTTCGATAGCACGGCCAATGGATGCCAATAGTTAGATGAATGAGCTCGCCAGTGTAGTGAGATGTGAGTTCGATTGCATGAGTGTGTGTGTGTGCTTGTGTTTGTAGGTCCATAGTGAAGTTTAGCTCGGTTCAAGTGCTTGCGAGTAGTTGCGAGTTAGGATGGAGAAGGCTAGGCATGAATGGCAAAAACGTTTGGTCTCGCCAGATTGCTAACTGCGGCGGCAGATTGGCTATGAATTGTTGATGGTCGAATGCCTGGTGAGGCGTGGTGGTGGATCGTTGAATAGGCAGACTAGGAAGACCATAAACAACTTGAGGAATATTGTAGGTACCCATACATACATATGTATGTAAGTATATTTGTTGTCGATATATGAACGAATACAAAAGGATTAAACTGCGGTGACTAGCAGATATTTAGGAAAAAGGAAAATGTGAATTTTCCAGTATTTATGATGTGAAAATGTTCGTTATTCCATCGACTGCTTGCTGGTCCATGTGGCCGATTGGTGGTGGTGTACAGTTTGACGCTGATGGAGTTTTAGTTAGTTTTGTAGGTCTCAGCTAATGGTGCTGCCGATGGGCGAAAAAGTGATTAGCAGGCATCAAAAATGCACGCATACCCACACAAAAATTGGCTGAGGAGAATTTGCTTACAAGCAAACTATGTATGGAGAACGCATGTGTGGGTAGCAGCAAGCAGCATGTGTAGTTCATTGCTTGGAACTTGTCAACGAAAAAGCAGTGGGAGACAAGCCGATGACATTGGCCACATTCAACAACTGTGCATATTGAGTGTACGCACGCTGCTTGTTCTAGCTCATATGTGTGCATGTTTACGGCTGTGCGAATATCATGTGAGAAAATATGCAGAATGCATGCAGTATTTTATACATTCAGCCTTGTTGCTGTTTTCTTTTGGCTTGTTCTGGTGTTCTTGTACGTGTACTGACCATTGACAACTGGGACACTGGAGCCTGTGTTATCAGCTTATAGAGCTATTTTTGTATGCATATATGAATGAAATTTTAAAAGCACTTTTGTGTGCTTATTTGGGATTAGCATTGGGAATGTAAACCAACTGGTTGACTCAGGAGATTAATGTGAATTTTGGGAGATTAAATGTTGATGTTGGTTAGTTTGCAAATATTTGTACATAAAAAGTTTTGGGAATGTGGTGGTGCCAATTAGAGTTTCTTAAGATGATAATGAAAATGGGGGCGAGAGGAAGGAAAAAGGAAAACTTAAGAGTTTGTGGAGGTTTTAATAAGTTATGGTTAACAAAATAATTTCAGAGGGGCAATGTAAATAATTGTGCACATCGTTCCGTAGAAATCGCTATACTGCAAGAAGAATATAAGAAAAATGGGTATAAAATATTCAGGTATAAAATTTCAAATCAATTTGACGTGTCATCGTAAAATGTGGATTTGAGTACCACCTCCTAAGAAGGCAGCCTTAAGTGAGTAAATAAAAGCAACTAGCAAAAACGTGTCGAAATAAAAAAAAAATTACGTTAACCACTGACCCAAAGCCTGTCGTAAGGTCATCTTCTCCGATGACCAAAAACTTATGTTTTATATCATCCAGTTTCTATGTCTTCCACAGTTTTGGAATGGCCAAAAAATTATGTGGAATTTTGAAATGAGCAAACATTTATGTCTAGTCTTGAATATGAGACATTCCAAGCTATTTCAATGAAAATTATGATTTTTTTTTTAGATTTTGATATAAACTGAGTATAATGTAGAAATACCTCTAAGATATGGCAAAACGCGAGGAATATAAAAAAAAAATTTGCAAAAGTTATACAACAACAAAAATATTAGGTGTCTCGCCGTAAGCCATTGTTTATAACATCATAACTCGATAAATATTGGTTGTATCAAAAAAATCAATTAGAATTTTTTTATTGACACAGAGTCAGAGATTTATAAAAGATTTTTAATTTTTTTTAAGTCCACTTTTCTATACGTTTGTTAATGAACAATTTAGAAAGTTGCTAAAAAAACATGTTTGCAGGTTTTTAAAAATCTGCAAAAAA
>JAPVRG010229629.1:0-11123 GCA_029783565.1 Rhagoletis cerasi | reverse complement strand
ATATTTATTGCTGATCCTTGAGCAAAATAAAACCTCAATTTTTAATTCGCAGTGCTTTATTTTTCTTTTTGTTACACCAAAATGAAAATTCTATTTATTACATACAAAGTATTTGCAGACTTACACAATTATAACAAAAAAAGAGCTAATTTGTTGCTTTAAAATTATAAGTACTTACATAAATAGCTGTCGGGCATCTATGCATGTATCTAGATAGTTTTTCAAATTATATATATGTAAGTGTGCATGTAAGTATATACATAGATACATATGTATATTACAATGCCGAATTCATTCATTTGGTTCTCGCTAAAGTAATTAAATGGACGAATTGTGAGTTTTGGTGCTTAAGATTACTATGGTTGTGGTTGCCCTCTATAATGTATGTGATGCGAATGATTATAAAACCGAGGAAAGCTTATTTTTTAAATTTATCGAAAATAAATGTAATAATATTCGAAGTCGTTACATGCAACTACATACATAAGATTTTTGAAAATTATGACCATGGCATTGAATTAAATGGCACAACACCGAAAATGATTTGTCTCTAAGCCAAATTTGGCAAAATATGATGGCAATTCGTTCCAAAACACATCCACGCACTCCTTCAGTTTCACTTGAATTGAATTTTAGCGTGAAATTAATTGAACAAAGTATTGACCGTTTGTCAAACTAGTGAAAACATTTGTTGGCTGGCGGCTGCTTAAAGTTAAACGAAATGCATTTAAAATGCAAAAAATACCTGCCAAGAAAAGAAAGCAAAAATTACTAGCAATTCCATTAACAACATGCAGAGTTAAGTACTACTTGAAAATCAGACAATCGCCAATGTAATTACAATTAGTTTTTGATTTTAAGTACATGTACTATTGTATATACTATTTGCAATTTTCTCGCAACTACAAACTACAATAAGCATTTGGAAAAATTCGCTTAGACAATTCCTTTTCTCTATAAATAATTTTCCCTGCATTTCTAACAATGTTTGATAATACAATATATTTTTTCAGTTTCAAAACAATTTGAAAATCTATTACGACCTAATTGACCCTTACCGTTGAAAGCAAAAAAATTTGATCCACTTACATAAAAAAGTACTTAATACATAATAACTGTTTATGCTTTCGTGTTTCTGTGACTTACAACAATTCACATTTATTTCTTTTTTTTTTTCAGTATGCATATGCACTTATACATACATACTATATAGTATCTATAATACAAAATTTTGATTAAGTTTTTAACTGCATTAAATTTTCTATTCGACTACTTCAATAGCTGCTCATTCCTTTTATATGTATGTTTTAATTGCAAGTCTTCTTGATAAAAAAACGACTTTAAAGTGATGTGAATCTTCTTAATTTTTTCTTTGTGAGTTTAACTAGTAAACAAATCTTAACGCTATCTTCGCCTATCCCAAATCTACCAAAACAGCTCATTACTGTCGAGTTTTCAAGCTCTCAAACATAGTGCAACGTTTCTTTATATAGTATATGTGTGTATGTATATGTTTGTATGTATTTTGTATTTTATAAATATTCTTTGTTTTTAAGAATATCTCTTGTTTCTAATAAGCGGTTCATTTGTTTTGATTAAAAATTTAACACTCCCACCTTCCATAAAGTTTCTTTGGTTTTGATTTTGTAACATTGATTCTCTACCACTATGCACTACTGTCTTTCTATATAGTCTGATAGAAGTATGTACGTTTGTAGGCTTACGTTTAAATTACTTTTCAAAAGGGTATTTGGTCCTTAATATTAAATACGTAATTAATATAAAAAAGTTCAAATCTTCTTGAAAAATTCCTTGTTGTTTTACTTTTAATTTTCTTAAACATATGTAGATACATAACTACCACCTATCTTTGTGTGTATGCAACTACCGACGACGCTTTAAAAACAATTCATATTTATGTATATATTGTTATTAAATATTTTCGTATCTAATCTGCGCAAAAAACAAAATTTATACATATTTTAATACATATGTACATCATAAACATAGTTATATATTAAAAAAAAAATAGAAAAATTTTAATTTAAATAAATTAAGTTCATTAATCGAAATTTATACATGTCTTAAAATTTTGTTTTAGTTACCCTGCTCTAGTAATTCGTTCATCACAAAGTTTTTTTAAATCTAAAATATTAAGCTGATTTCTAATCAATTTGCCTCTTTTCCACAATACCAATATCATCTTAGTCAACTGTTTAATAATGTTTCATTCAGGGAAATAATGTCAGCCGAGTGAAGCGAATATTTCCCGAGCTTGAGGTTTTGAAGTTAGTTGGGGAGTTTAACCCTACTCCTATTTTATACTTCAGTCGTTTGTCGGCTTGGGGCAAGGAAACCAACTTTTAAAAAATTTGAGACATCAATTTTCGCTGTCAAGACAACTATTTCCATGACCGCAAGAAAAATAAAAATATATTTTAAAAAGTTCATTACAGGCCAAAAAAGGAAACATTCAAAAATTCTATCTCTGAAGTTAATTTTCAAGGTCAAGTTCAAATTTTATCCAACGAGACCTTTTTTCTGAATTTTCCACCCTTTAAACTATAAAGTTAAGTTACAATAATTCCGCTCGGTATATTAGATTTTGTCACAAAAAGTTAATTTTCCAAACTTTGCGCAGAGCTTTTGCTGTATGTGCTGCCGAGTATAGCGGGTTTCAACATTAGATTAAAGGAGGGGGCTGTTTCGCGAATTAGTTAGATGTTAATATGATATGTGAACTTCAACTAAAGGGCATTTTGCGCTTTTTGCTCTTCACAATATTTCTGTTAAACCTTAGGTCCTTAAAAGTTCAGAAGAGCTTAAGGGCTTAAAGCTGTAAGAATGCTTGTTACGAATTCGAATCTCTCCTTTAAGAGTTTGTGTTGAAATCGCATTCTACTTAAACTGTATCCCCAAAGTTAAAGCTCTTTTCCCGACGTAGTCCTATTGAGTGCCACCAGTGTTGTTCACTCATTGTTCTTTTTTTTCATGTCTGAGCTCTTCTTTGAGTTTTTTTTAAACCAAAGGCTAGGTAGTACTAAGGTCCAGTTGGATTGGAGTTGCTCCCGCCACTTACCTGTTACCTGGATAATATGCCCGCCATCTCATTTTCTACTGTTACCGTGTGGCCTGGTGGTACCCATATCGGCTGAATGCATTGTAATTAGCAAGGGAGTTAAATATGTAAGTGTCTTCATGCCTTCGAAGGCTAGCGATGGCGTGCGCGCGTTCGTGTTTCGCCTGGCTATCACTGAGGATGGTTATTCTCTCATTACGATAGTTTTGCGCAAGTTTATCTCCGCACACAGATTGATGGCGTAAACTTTCGCCGGAAAGATTCTGGGCTACCTTCCATTGGCACCGACATTCCGGATCATTGGACCTGATGGTATGCCGGCTGTTCTTTTAAAATTTTAGTAGTATTTTAAATGGGGGAAAAGACAAAATCTTCATATAAACAGAAGCCTCAAATTGGAGTAGGAAGCTAAAGGGTTTGGAGAAGCTTTGCACGAGGACAATATACAAAATCAGCAGTGTAACTCCAGAGATCAATGAAATATATGTAAGTGCTACTTAATACAAGGCAAACAAACAAAATCACACCCTATTCATCATTACGATTTTTTTTCTTCAGAGAAATAATTTCAGTGACTTTCCATGTAAAATTTATAGTAAATATGAATTAAATTTTATAC
This sequence comes from Rhagoletis cerasi, assembly GCA_029783565.1. Lineage (NCBI taxonomy): Eukaryota > Metazoa > Arthropoda > Insecta > Diptera > Tephritidae > Rhagoletis > Rhagoletis cerasi. Next base: position 7,425 of record JAPVRG010229629.1, on the reverse strand, counting down.
AAAAATTTCCACACGTAAATTCTGAAAGCTCCCGCTATTGAGGCTACTAGTAAAAGAATAACGTTTAGTATAACATTTTTCGAAACAATTTAAATTTTTGTCAGCGCCTTACTTTCTAGTTTTGAATCCCTGCTTGGTACTCGAGCAATTCTTAAGCTTACCCTAATCTGTTCTCTAAGGCGTATAACAGCAAATACATCTAAGCGCTAACTTTTCCTTAATACTGCCCAATATCTACGCTCACAATTCCTACCAATAAGTTTCAATTAATCGTGTTTACACATAGTACTGATCTCAGTGGTTAACTGAAATATTTCAAACCAGCGATCAATAAAAATTTCTCTATGAATAATTCCGAGTCGAGTACAGCAATATGCGCTGCTCTACCGATGAGCGTATTTGCTGTATGCGGAAGCGCATGATGGACGTCGTAACGGGCTAGATTCAATTCGGGGCGTGCTAATATTGGTGCGATTATGTTATGAATCATTTCCCTGAAAAATAAAAAGAATAACTCATTATTTCCTTGATCTTAAATCCAATATAAAAATTTGCTTGCCTGTAAACCGTTCCTAGATTGGAATTATCGCGTATAGCCGCCTTGCAGAGTTCCAAACGCGCCGAATGCGCTGGCACATAGCGATCTTGACTGGAACCGCAGAGTAGTATATTCTTAAAGTGATGCAGGGTGCTGCGCTGGCTTAGCCGATAGAGAAACGAGTTACGCAAATCAGCTGTATCGCGCATGCAAAGCTGTAGGAGAGAGCCAGATTTCTTCCATTTCTGCATGAACCACATGCCTGGAAATGTAAATTGGCATGAATAAACAAAATATGGAGCAATGCACAGCAGCTAGGCGGGCGTAATTACTTAAGCTTTTCAGCAAGTAACTTACCCATATTAACCAGCCCGCTTGTGTTGTAGAGTGTGCCCAAATGTGGCCCAGATAGCGATAGGAATGTATGTAGGCGCGGTAGTAGCGGGCGCATTTGAGAGCGGGCTAAGGCGCTGCGCACAATGATTGTACCCAAAGAGTGTGCGACAAATGAAATGCGCGTCGGATTTAGACCACAGGTCTCGATATGATACAGTATTTCAGCGACAAGCCTGCAAGATGAGTTTATAATTTCGTAGCTATCAGAAAAGTCGAATCACTTCTTACCTATCGGTCATTGTTTCAAAATCGGAGAATGTATCGCCTTGATTTCGTTCCGACATGAGAAACTCCAAATTGGCGCCCGGCAGTCCTAGCTCCAGGTAGGTGCGTACCAATCGCAAATCAGCTGCGTTTCCATCCAAGCCGTGAACACAGATAACTAAATGCATACCGTTTGGCGAGAAAGCGCGGTACTCGTCGCTAATGCTAAAGTATGGCAGTTCGGACGCCAGCTTAGCAAAGTCCGAATAAATGCTTCCGGTGTATTTGATTTGTTTGCGAAACTCTTCACGATATTTTTCGAATTCCAAAAGAGAAGTGTTTGTTGCCTCTTGGTTGGTGTAGCCGGCGCCGCCGATTTTCGTACGTTTTGTGAACTGCAGCGACCTATTTGACTTTTGGCTATCGGTGCGCGCCACCGACATCTGATTTTGTGCGGTGCTTGTGTTTTCTTTATCCTCATCTTCTGTGCAATCAACTGAGTGAGAGCGCTGGGTGTGCCCATGACTGTGATGGCCGTTATGCGCCGCGGTGTTGCCGGCGTTGGGGAGGGCGATGTGATGATGTACCGTTGTCTTACAGTGGCTGTTGTTGCGGAATTGTTCGCCATGGCTGTGCTTGAGTTCGATGATGCTATGCGACTTTAATAATGGTTTATTTGTAAAAATGGCGGGTGTTGCGATGGGTTTTAGTGACTCGTAAATGTGATAGACTGGGTTGTCGATGGCAGGACTGGGCTCCAGTAGCTCCAGTAGGCTCTGCTGCTGGGCGATGCTCTTAAGTTGGGATGGTGTCACAACCAGCGTCGTAGTGGGCGAAGACTGTTGCATGCACTTTGGATTTTGTGACTGAATAGCTGCTACGGTGTGTGTTGGACGACTCTTTTTTGGACTGATGTTAAAGTGTTGGTTGTGCTTCAGTTTCATTTTGGGTATGTGTGTTGACATAGTTTTGATATCTTCGACTGTGTGAGACGTCGATGTGTTAAACTGTTTACTACTCTTCTTGCTGCTGCTATTTTTGGATGTATCAATGGTCTTGGTTGTGTTGGCGGAGTGCGTCTTGTTTGCGCTATCTTTTTCATGAGATCCCTGTAAGGGTGGATCGCGAAATTCGTCTGGTGGCAGGAGGTCATCTTGAAACTGTTGAGGTGGTGGCACTCGTACATTTTCTAGCGGTGCATTTTCTTTAAAACTGACCAAATCAAAGTCTGATTTTGATTTCTCGTGTTTAGCATGTCTCGAGCGTTCTCTTCGGGAAGGAAGTTCCAAATCATCTGTCTCTGTTGACTCACCATTCGGCAAATGTGTTAAATGACGATGTAAATGCATTTTGGTTCTACTATAATCGGGCTTCATCTTCAATGTTACCGATGACACTTTGCGATGAATAGATACTTCGTTGCTCGTTGCGTTTGTTTTATGATTTTGACTCGCATCGCGTTTCGTTGAATTATGCTTTTTGATGGTTTTTTGATTTTGTTGATCTAGTAGTTGTTGTAGTTTAAGACGTAGTTGCTCGCCGTTGAGCCGCGTCTCCATGCCGTTGATATGTGCTTCTTCTTTCTTCTCGTTTTTTTCATTGTTCGTGATGGTTTCTGGACTAGATGGATCAAGTGAACTGCGCCGGCTAGAGACCCAACCGCTTTCTTCACTTAGTGATGATGTGGAATTACTCAGCACAAGTTTGCCTTTTTGCCCCGAGTCGGAGTTGAACTGTGGTGGTGGCACCAGATTCGGCAATGATTCGCTAAACCCGCTGGTATTCTGCTCGCTGCTAGTATTGTTTAAGGACTCCAGTTTAAAGGGCACACTCAGCGAAGATAGCATTTTATTATCGCTACTTTTCGATGAATGCACTTTGGAGGGTATATCACTTTCAGAGCTACTTGACTCTTTCTTTAGCGTGCCGTTCTTCAACATTTCCTTGAGGTCGGACACCCGCACCCGCGCGATCTCAACTGAACGCGGTATGGTCGACGATGAGTTCGTTTGGATGTTTACATCCCCTTGAGACTTCTGACGTAGAGCCAGCGAGGAACTACTGCGCGGTATGGTGTGTTGTTGCTGTGTTACTGTCATTTTGGGCTTTGAGATAACCTTAGTGCCGTTCTCTAAGAATCCGTTGATTTTCTTGGACTTTATTGGCGGATATGAGTTTCTTGGTGGAATCAGTCCATTTCCATTGTATTTTGGCAACGAATTGTAGTGCGAGCAAAGCGTAAGCTGCTTTGGTGAATTCAGCATTCGTATTTCATGCAGATAGTCGAACTTACTGGCGCTATTCAATTGGCGATTCAAAGTGCTTACCACCGAGCGGCTGCAGTCATTCAAACTTAGATTCTTGGCTTGCGGCGTACCATTGCCGTTCAAGTGCAATGTTTGTTCGCAACGTGCACCGTCCTCACAGTTCTTGTACTTCTGTCGGAATTCCGAAATGTTACGCATAAGATCTTCTGCTTGCGCTTTGTGCTTCCGCGAGATCGACTGATCAAGTTTATTAGCCATACTAGAAACACTGGCGCCATCACTGAAGTGTTTATAATTCGACTCTGATTGCGTTTGCGAAGAATGCCTGTTTAGCTGCTGTGTATGACTGTGAGTGCGAAGGGAGGGAGTACTGTGGACTGTACCGTCAAGTTGGTCCAAAGACTTACTGTGACGTGCTGGCAATGTACCGTTCGTATTATAGTTGTAGTCATTAGCTGCCTCATTATTATCACCATCTTCGAGTAGTCCTGTCACGGAGTGTCGTGACATTTGCCGCTGATTAAGGACGTCAGTGCTCGGTGCCTTTGCAGCTGCCGTCGTCGCAATGGTCAAGCTCGCTTGCAATATTTCACCACCTAAGGCGAACCGTGGAGTAAGCACGCCTGCTACGCAGCCGGGGCTACTCTGATACTCAAAATTAATGGTACATGAACATTCCTTGGAGTTCGAACTGCGTCCACTCAGACTATTCACCGAATGCGTCTTATCGAGCATGCAGGATGGCGGAGGCGGTGGTTTGGGCGTACTGCTGCCACATGAGCTCGCCAGACTCTCGTGACTATTCAAATGCGGATCGCTGCCGGTACGTCTACGTGTATAGCTCGGTGGTTCCACGTAGCGATCCTCAAATATCAGCGGCAACGAACTGGCGTCACCATCAATAGGTGTGCAATGCACCGGCAGCGGTGGCAGAGACTGCAAATAGCGACTACGGCGCGCCATTTCGGCGATGGCTACATAGTTTTGGTAATTACTGTCGTAGCAACCCGCCGCCGAATGGCGTGGGTTTTCGTTGACAAAGAAACCTTCGGCGAAGCGCTGCACTCGCAAGATGTGGTGCTTCTTAGCAAGCAGAGTGTGTACTGTGGACTGAGATGAGGCTAGTATAACGCGTCGCCAATGCATAATGCATTCGGCGCATAGCTGGGCGATGTCGGAATTGGCACGGATTGCAAAGTCCTCCTCGGTATCATGCAGCTGTAAATAAAAGATTTTTATAAGATGTGATCAGATTTGCAGCCGCATAGTTGTGTGGACCTACCTTTGCCTCTTCGGTCAAATGCTGCAAACGCTCGGAGGCATCATTCTCTCTTAACGGTGGTGAGCCGATTTGGTTATTCATGCTCTTCGTCAGCACTGTGCTGAACTCATTGAGAGTCGCTTTCAGGTTCTCGATGGCGCCCAACAGCAGGCTACAGACTTCACGATGTATCTGTCGCGACTGCAAAAGGCGACCAGCAGGTCCGCCGCTACATTTGGTGGTCCCCACAATCTGTGGACCGAAAAAGACAGCCTCCAGTGGGCCCGGTGACATGCTACCACGGCAGTTCAATTTTCCGCTCCAGGCTTTGGAGCTTTTCGGTGCGCTGTGATTAAAAGTTGCTATTAGTGATTTTGGATACTAACCAAAGAAAAAGACAATGTTTTTTTTCGCTAAACGAAGCTTAAGTTAATTTTTTTGTTCGATTTTGACTGGGACACACACACTTACACGTAAATTTATCTAATTGTTGCTCTCTAAGAACAACATAAATGGCGACTACAAAGTTTTAGTAAAAATGTTAACAAAGTGACCGAGAAGTTTGCGCTACAAAATAAAAAAATAAAACTTCCAAAAATATGTATAAATGAATTGGTAACAAAGGTAAGATCAACTACATTCATTTTGCTCTCGCTACGGTTAAAAACTATTTTAAAACTTCATTCACAACAAAAATCAAAAGAAAAGAGGGTTTCGAGAGGAAAACCAAAAGACTAGAGAAAAGAAAATAAGAAAACGAAGTTTGTAACATCAAAGGCGAAGAAAGTCTTACCAGAGTTTAATGTAACGGAAAAGTGTTTTCCTTTTTTTAGTTATCGATGGTAAGCGTTCATGAGAAGGAGGTCCAAACAAAAACAAAAACAACGTTTGTCGATAATATGCGATTTTTGGCGAGTACATATGTGAAATGTTGACGATTTGGGCCAGGTTTTGTTTGTTTTTGGTTTTGGTTTTGATTCGTTGGGTTATAGAAGTTTGGAAGTAGAACTTAAGTTAGTAAAAATTATATTTGATTATGTAGAAATAAGTATGTAGCATAGTTTATGTATAAAATGTATGAATTGGGTACTGGCAGTAACTATTTACATGAATGTGGAACAATTACAGACTTGTTTCTTGGAGCGGGGGCAATGCTTTGGAAAACAGCAAAAGGATACTTTGAATTTTAAAGCCAGTTAATTCTACTTTATTTTTCGAAAGTGGATGTAGGAGATAAAAGGTCTGCTTATACCAAGGAAATTCTCATTAGATTTAAAAACTGAAAAACTCAAAATTCTAGGGTTTTTCATAAAACTGCAAAACAGCAGAGCTGCAAAAATGTGATACTTTTGACATTTTCGGGATATTTTCTAGCTTTTCCTGATTCTTTTTAAGTCTGTTAAATAATATTTTTTTTTTTTCATAAATAAGTTTTAAGGATTAGTACATACATACATAAATTCCTTGAACCGAATTCTAAATTGTAGTCAAATATATAATCTGAAATTCTTACTTCATACATACACACGTATGTATGTATATACTCAGTGAACTGCGCCGTTATAAAAATCAAGCTGAACTTTTCTTGCCTAGTTTTTTGACAAAGGCTTAAATTTACAACGCGATTTAAAGTCGCTTAATTTTGATTTAGGCCGAAATTGGGTTTGTTCACGCAGATTTAATTTTTTTACGACACCGTTTACGACGCCACCACGCTTAAGGGCCAGTTTAGTTAAACTCAGTTTAAATTTAAACGGAGTTTAAACTACTGACCAGTTTTTCAGTGCGAGTTTAAGGCCGCTTCATAATTTAGAAGGTTTGTGGGGCAACACTGTTTTTTCTCTATGCTAATGGGCACAAAAAGCGTTGCATATGCCAAGGGGCTCGTATGAGCAATACAAAAATAAGACAAAACAGCTAAAATGCGCAACACCCTCCACAAAATAATTTATTATACTATTATTATTTTATTATATTATTATTTTATTATACTAAAACGGCAAATAGACAGAACAACAGCTGATAGCTTAAACTCGGTTTAACCCACCCAGATTGGGCGTTTAAACTAAGTTTAAACTACATTTAACTTTGACTGAAAAACTGCCAACTGAGTTTAAACTCAGTTTAAACGACAAACAGACATAAACTCGCACTGAAAAACTGGCCCTAAGTCTCAGATTTTTTAAATCGAAAAAAATGCCGATTTAAGCTTGTTAAACCGAGATTTATCTTATTACCGGTTCTTTGACTGTCATTTAACTCTCGGTATTTGGCCAGGATACAAATACGTAAGCATTTTTAACAATTTTGCTCTACATTTGATGCCTGCGGATTTTGTTATTTTTGCTAGTTATTAATTTGGGCGATGACGCGTCAGCTTGTAGCATTTTTTATTTATATATTTTATTTAATTTTATTTTATTTTGTTTAATTTAATTCATTTTTTTTATTTTGTTTTTTTTTATCTAATTTCACTTAATTTAATTTAATTTATTTTAGTTTTATTTTATTTTACTTTGTTTTATTTTATTTTATTTTATTTTATTTTATTTTATTTTATTTTAATTTATGTTATATTATTTCACACAATTTTTATACCCGAGCGCACTTGTGCACAAGGGTATATTAAGTTTGTTCACATAACGGTTGTTTGTAACAGCCTAAAGGAATCGAGAACGATATAGACATATATATATCAAAATGCTCAGAATGAAAAGAGAAATCGATTAAGCCATGTCTGTCTGTCCGTCCGTCCGTGT
>JAPVRG010229592.1:9114-23374 GCA_029783565.1 Rhagoletis cerasi | reverse complement strand
ATTACTAGCATACCCAGCAGACGCAAGCCAGCAAGCAAATTAAAATCATTTTTTTAGTAGTTACTATTTACATTGATTTGCGCGTGTTCATGAAAGGTATAAAGCCTTCGGCACAGCCGAAGACAGCCTCTCCTTACTTGTTCTTTTCTGCTTTGTGTTCTGCTCACGCTGAACGGCGAAGCTAATAACGACCCCCGCATAAAATGGAATAACAAATGTTAAGAAGGTTTTGTGTATTAAATGTTTTCGCATCAATATTAAAAAGAACAAAGCAAAAACTTATGCAGTTTATTAAAGAAATGTTCAATGTATTACTTCGGTTTTTTACTATTCAAATCGATGCAGTAGTTTTTAATATACTGGCGTGAGAAGAAGAAATTTGTCTATTTCTGAGGGTTTTTTACTTATTGTCACGCCCCTATAAAAAAAAACTTGTATTTAAAAGTACCACACAATGGAGAGGGTGGTTCAAGAAATATTTTGCAAAAAACCGGAACAAAATCGGATCAGTTTTAGCTGAGTTTTTAGGTTACATACACATTTTCAGGCTTTATTTTATAAGACGTAGAGAAAAAGATTCAAATCTTATTTTTTGATGCAATTGGCTTTTGTTCCGCTGACGGTTTTTCAGCTGAAGTGTTGGGAGGAGCTTGTGAAGAATTGCAAATTGGAACACACTCACTTCCTAAAGTAGCTGCTGCCGTTGCCGAGGTTCCTGCTTCTTCACCACTTACGTCTACAAATTCAATTTTATCATATAACAGATGGCACCAGAACGTTAGCAAAATCTACTTACCTGCGTCTATGCGAGAACGCTTGCACGGTACTTTTTGCAGCCAATTTCGTAGACTCATTCCAAACAAAGATAGACACACAATACCCAATTAAATAGTAAAAAGCATAATTTAAAATATGTAAAAATACATCAAAATTTGCGCATGGCGATGCATGGATTGATTTTCGTTTCAATATTTTCAACTCCTTTTCCTATTTTTTATAAAACTGTTTACAATATCTTAAACTTAACGTGAAGCTTAGAAACTGGTAACACTTGTAAGTCGCTGATCCATCTTCTTAGTCTTTTAACGAAATATGTAAGCTATGTTTAAAAATAATTATTGATGTTGCCTTATGCTTGTGGCTGAAAATGAAAAGGTATTAACAATTTCATGACATGTGAAAAAGGCAAACAACCCCCCGGCCCCTCTCGCTCCGCCCTAAAATATTCGTCTTACATGGGACGGTAAGATGCTCTCACAAATGAGGGACAAGAATAAAATTAATATACTGGTACTTGTTATACATAACTGCAAAAACGTGAAAAAATTGTTCGGGGTTTCGAAATTATAAGAATCTCGTGGCGAAATTTTAGCTGAAGCTATTGAAAGCTGTCTACGCAAATGGAGGCATTGGTTAAAACTGTTGCTTTTGACACCTCATCGTCAAACACTGACATAAATAAAAGCGCGGCTTATTTGCTTAAAACTAAACTGGGTCGCGATTTCCTTTTTCAATCGTTTCGTCATCATATAAGCGACACGCTGGTTAAAGCTCTCTCCGAGCTAAACTTCAGAAAAATACTGGCATCAGAAGTTCTTCTCTTCGATCGATTTTCAAAAAATTGGAAACATATTAATAAATGTCAACGACTTCGAGAGTATAATATCGGATAAAGAAAAGAAGAGACATACGAAAAACATTATTCTTGAAGCATTAAAATTGGAAAAAGCCCGCGGTGTTTAGAAGGAACTTTTACTGATTTTGTTGCTTTTTATTGGTGAAGATGTTCCAAACTTCACACATTTGCGTTTACCTGGAGCAATGATACATAGGAGATTCATATCCAAATATACATATTTATTTCTAAAAAAACATTTTTTTTTCGCGAGTAAACCGAATTGAAAGGCATTCGAAACATTTGCATTTTCCTAACGTGCATAATAGTTTCTTATTGGTTCGGATTCTGAGCGCTGTAAACGAACCACGTCATGATTTGCACTTCATTCATTACGCGATTTTATACATATTAGAGATGCCAGATCGAAATTAAAAATTTGATTTTTGAATCGATGCAGGAAGAAATCGTCAAAAAACTAATCGTTCTCCCAAGATCGATTCATACATTTTGTCATACACCGCCTTTCAATTAATCTTTATAAAGAAACAAAATACTGAGGTCTGGCCAACACTGAAATTACAAATATTTATTGTAAGTAATCTTTAAAACATAAACATAAAAAAGCTATCAGGTAGCTAAAAATCCGTAAATACTTTTGAAAAAACAAAAATGTGAGATAAGATTTTTCTATGCTAAGACAACGATATGAGCATTCAACAGAAACTTCATAAATTCTCAGCGCTACTTAGGAAAATATTAAAATTTTTTAGAATTTGTTTTAATCAAAAAGAGAAAAAAATTTGTTTTACTTTAAAATTAACCGCTATTTTAAAAAGTGTATTTAACGTACACTAGCCCAATAAAGCTCACGTGCACAGATTTTTTTGCAATACGGATTTTTTTTAATTTTTAGCTCTCTATTTCACTCCTCAATTACTCTTTTTAGAAAAAATTTCGGTATGCAGTTTTGTAGCCTATTGAATTTTAATACAGTAAAGTGCAATTGAAGATGTTGGGACTTACCGTTGATTTTTGGCAATTTTCTTTTTGCTGAAGGTGTTGCTCATTTTCTCCATAAAACGCATTCTCGAAATGGTTTTATACTCGTATGCGCAAGAAAATGTGCATGAGCATCAAGAAAAAAATCGCCAAAAATCAACGATAAAACCTAATAAGTCTAAAATTCAATGGACTACAAAATCACATACTAAAATTTTAATGAAAATCTGGGTACGTAAAGTTTATTGGTGTAGTGTAAGTACGTATATGAAAAAGAGATAATGAGTTTACATTAAAAATACCTTGTGAAATATTGCCAATTACTTTTAATCAATAAATACATACATATGTGTATATAAAATACTCATCTATTAAAAAATTAATTAAGTCGGTGGCTGCAGATTGAAGGTAAGACAACTGGACAACATAAATTTACAGTAACCAGCCTTTAAAGTGAATTGAATTCAAAAAAGTATTTTTTCAAGTTTTTCGAGGCGCCTAGGTTTATCTGTTAAAAAATTCCCTGCTAATAAAAACACTCGCTCACATGGAACTGAGTTGACCATGCTTGTTTGATGTCAAAGAGCTATCTCGCAAAGGTTTGAAATGCTAAAATTTTTTTTTTCTCACCAAAAAGATACTACATCTGCTTTCACATCTAAAAGAGGTTTCAAAAGGTATGTTTTAAATTCACTAGATTTTTCAGTTCCTAAATCAATTTCGCTATCTGAGTCGTTTTAAAGCACTAGCTGGTTATGATAAAAATCCCTCCCCTACAGTGGTTTAGAGATCGGCTTTTAAAACATTTGCTAATTGTTTTCTGAAGTACTAAGAAATGTTTTAATTTGAAATTTAAATTATTAGTATGAAAAAAAAATATGTGTTTTTGTTATAACTTTTGAACTAAGGGTGGGCTAACGAAAAAAGGTTTGGCTAACCTGGGCTAACCTTGGGCAATCGAATGAGAGTGTAAAAGTATTTAAATTCACAAATTTTAATTTTTAGTTCTAAAAAACTCATTGTTATAAAATGTGTTTTAGTTATAACTTTTGAATTAAGGGTGGCCTAACGAAAAAAAAGTTGGGTTATCCTTGGCTAACCTTGGGCAAACGAACCTGCTACTTTTCGTTCGAAAATTCGCATTATGGTGTGCCAACTTCACACAGCTCAGCATCGTGTGCACAATGTACGTATGCATATATATGTAAGTGTGTATACATATTTATCTTGGTTGTAAATTTGTATACATACATAGCTAACCTGAAGGAAATGGGACTAGCTTGTACCTATCTATTAACTAACTAGCAGTCGACTAGTGGTAACTATTTATTAACTATTTCCTCTGGCCGTAACTAACTACCTTTGAAGGGCGATGACCGCAAAGTAGTGAGAGCTGGTTTCCTCTGCTTTAGAAGTCAACTAACTTGTAGCTAACTACATTTGGACATAAGTAGTAGATTGGCGCTTACACATATGTTAGTGTTTGGCCGATCTTCTCCTCCGATTTGTGGCGTGCACCTTGATGTTATCACACCAAAGGGAGGGACCTACAGTTTTACGCCGACTCCGAACGGCGATTGTATTTTTATGAGAAGCTTTTTCATGGCAGAAGTACCCTCGCAGGTTTGCCATTGCCTGCCGAAGGGCGACCGCTGTTAAGAGAAAAGCTGTTTTCAACATTTTTTTGCGATGTTGCTTTGACCAGGGCTTGAACCCAGGCCTGCGGAGTGGAAGCGCGCACTGCTTACCACTACACCACAGCGGCCACATTTAGACATGAACTATCAATAAAAAAAGCGAAATTTTAAATTTTTTATATTTTTATTTATTTATTTATTTTATTTAACATTACATATTTGCTTATTTGTTTACATGTTCTTTGTAGATGGTCTCATATTTGAATTCGATCAGACATAACATCAAAATGATAATATAAAATTTCGACCTTTATTTTATTTGTCCTGAATACGAAAAAGAATCTGCGATTTGCAGAAAAAAGTGTATTGAAAGTAATTTTTGAATGAAGATATTTAAATAAAACTTGTAAAGAAAACAAAATCCCGATAACGTCTGCATGACTCCTGCACGACTTTACAACTAACTTAAAGTTAGTTTTGTCATAGCTAATTAAAAGTTAGTTATTTATCGGAATCTCCCAAGATCTTTCAGCTCAGTTAATTGACTACGGCCATTTGATTGTTTGTGGTGATTTTAATATAAACCTATTAACCTTTGACTCAACATCGACCAATTTCGTAGACACTGTTGCATGTACTGGCATGCGTATTGTTAATACTAAAATGCCCACTAGGTTTTCTTGTAATGCGCGTCCGAGTTTGGTAGATATTTTTATTGTTCCCCCATCCACGTCTGTTGTTCTATTTGATCAGTTGCCCTTTGTATCCGATCATGATTTAATTTTTTGTACATTTAACTTTAAATTGTGTCAAAATGTTGGTGCAACTACGGCTTTTTATTACCGCGACTACAATGCAGTTAAATTAGACAGGTTATTTTCGGACTTGAACCAATTTTCCTGGGACTATTGTTGGAAATTAGTCACGGTTGATGACAAATTAGACTTCTTAAGTCAAAGCATACTCTACTTTTTAAATAAGTACGTTCCCCTTCGTAAGCTCACACCAGCACCGCGTTCTTGTCCTTGGTTTACCCGTGAAGTCAAAGTTGCCATTAAAAACCGCAACATCGCATACAATGTTTGGAAGAGAAGGCCAAATATTGACAATTGGAGCGCTTATAAGCGAGCTCGGAATAAAGCTTCCTCTTCTATTCACCTCGCTAAAAATAAATATTACTGTGGAAAACTCAACGCTGACTTGTCCACTAAACAGTTATGGTCTAATTTGAAACAGTTAGGCGTACGGCCTTGCCCTGATGCTTCTTGTTTTCTCGAACCTAATCTCCTTAACACATTTTTTGTTTCGTCCAATTCTTCCGTAGTCCATAGTAGCTCACATCACATGAACACCTCTTCTATATTATCGCCCTCAAGGAAATTTCAGATCGTATCGGTAGCTGAAACTTAAGTACCGAAGTGCATTTACCGCATAAAATCCAATGCAATCGGCACCGATGGCATCCCAATTAAATTTATAAAATTAATTTTACCAAATATTATAAGCTGTCTCACGCATCTGGTAAACCATTGTTTCACCACTTCCAAATTCCCCTCCGCATGGAAAGTAGCTATCATTACTCCCCTAGCTAAAAAACCTGCTGCTTGCGTTCCTGCTGATTTTAGACCCATAAGCATACTGACCGGATTATCGAAACTATTCGAGATGGTTATGGCGCAACAAATATCCGAGTTCATTGAGGATAATAACCTACTCAGTCCCTGTCAATCTGGTTTTAGAGCTGCTCGCTCTTGCTCGACTGCCATTACCAAAGTACTGGACGATATCCGTGAAGAGTTTGACCAAGGTCACCTAACACTTTTATGCCTTCTTAATTTCTTCAAGGCGTTTGACACTGTTAACCACAGCCTTCTGTGTGCAAAATTGGCTAACTACTTCGGATTTGATACAAATGCAGTAAAACTTCTAAATAGTTATTTAAGTAACAGAATGCAGAAAGTTAAAGTCGGCAACACATTTTCAGGATTGGTGGGAACACGTTGTGGTGTACCACAGGGCTCTGTTTTAGGTCCTCTCCTCTTCAGTATTTTTATAAACGATATTTTTAACTCTTGTTCACACGTTCGTCTACAGGCTTACTTAACTCTTAAGCTTAGTGAGGACCTGCGCTCGGTTCTTTTCAATTGGTTGACAAAGTGAAAAACCTGGGTTTTACTATAAATTCCAAGTTGACTTGTGAGGACCACATCAATGAAGTTGTGGGAAAAATTTACTACACCCTACGCTGCCTCAGAGTATCTTCACTTTTCGTACCCTCAGACACGAAAAAAAAAACTGGTCTCAAGCCTTATTGTTCCTCAAATTACGTATTTCGAAATAGTGTACAGCAAACTTGACTCTCATTCCCTCCACAAACTCGAAGTTGCATTTAACCATGCCACTAGGTATGTATATGGCTTGAAAAAATTTGACCATTTATCTACCTTGAGAAACTCGGTACTTGGCTGCGACTTAAGAAACTTTATAAAAGCTCGTAATTGTATATTTGTCTTTAAATTGCTTGTTTATAAAAAGCCGGAATATCTGTATGATAAGCTTAAGTTTTCTAAATGCACACGCGCCTTTAATTTTATATTGCCAAAGTTTAATTATTTAAGCACTTCAAGACTTTTTTTTGTTAATGGAGTCAGACTGTGGAACTCCCTTCCGTTGTCTTTGAAAAATTCGCTTTGTGAAAGCACTTTCAAAAAACTTATCTTTGAACATTTCACTAATAAAGTCGCATAATGAGGTGGTTATAAATTTTATAAATTTTCTCATTAGTTTTCTAAGATTTATACAATTTCTGTTTGTACTCTAGTTGCTACATTTATATAACAACTTTTTATTCATACTTGCATATTCCTATTTTTGTTACTGTTTGCTTTTATTCTAATATTTACATGTATGTATTTACCTGTTCTTTGTATTGCGCAATGTATTTAACTAATGTATTTAACTAAATAAATAAATAAATAAACAGCTAACTAGAAAGTTGGTTATTTTAATCAATTGATCATTTTTTCTGCAGGGTATGTACGAATAAGGTGAACGTGTACATAAACATACACTTATTCACCCAACAGTAAGAATCAGCACATCCTCATAGGAGCCCAGTACACTGACTCCAAACTAATGGACAAAAATAGAAGGAGTGGTCGGAATTTGTTGAAACTTTACTCCTCAATGGAATACGTCACGGTAATTTCAAAAATTAAATTGGTTTTTCCGTACGGGTTACCAATTTCGACAGAGTTTTTTACTTTTTCATATGGAGGTAAAATAAGGCATAACTATTGTTGCCATGTATAAGTATATTACAAAATATGGTTAAAAAAGTCTGAAGAAAACAACGCAATTTTCTCAAAACTAAGAAAATAAAACTGAAATATAAATTGATTGGATAATACACAATGAATATTACATATCAGTTTCTGAAGTCCTGAAGAGACCTGCTATCTCTTTTTCGCATTTTCTCAGTTAGATGTATTCTATTCGATATTCGGTCGCTTAATAGACTGCAAAGGCTAACTGAAACCCGCTTGCAGTCGTCATTAATATTAAATAAAGCTGTAATGAAAAACGAATTCTTTCATGTTTAGTTTCAAAAACTGCATCAAACCAATTCGAATTGCATCGAAAAAGCTAATAAATCAGTATTTTTTTCAGTCAATTTTTTTATGCCTCTCATAAAAATGCATCATATTAATTTTCATTTAGTTTCATACTTTTAAAAACTTTCTTAAAACTCTTTCTTTTGACACCAATATTGAAATATTTCCCATATCTTGAGTATAATTTATTAAAATTTGATTTTAAAAACAGGTGGAAACCCTCTTCAAAAATATATTTAAACCTCTTTCGTTTGACACCCATATTGTGATACATACTATGTACTTCAATTAACTTATGAATTAATTTCAATTGACCTTTTTAAACAGGTGGCAACCCTCTACAAAAACTTAAAAGATATTTCAAATGTTATAGGTTATCTGAGTGCCAAATTTCATCTCCGCCCGTCCAGCCGTTACTGAATGAAGAGAGTTCTCTTATGGTGCCGGCTTTTCATTTCATCTAATTTTAAATCACCTTGTACTGCTAAATGATGTTCTAGCATCCAAAAATAAAACCTCTTTGCACACCTTTAGATCAAGCTCTTTTTAATTTAACGCCTCATTTTTGAAAATCGAATCAACCGTGTTGATCTCATGATATTCACAAAAAATGCTTCCGCGTATCATATGTAAAAAATACCAAAAAAGCGCTTGTAGGCACTGGTAATAAGTACATATTGTACATAAGTACATCTTGTGAAGGATAAATGTAGTTTTAAAACCTTTTCTACCACAACTAATTCTACAGGCCAGGCGTGAAATAGTTTGTATAAATTACTTGTGATTTGAGGTGATGTATAAGGCTTAAGATCTATTTTATCGTATGGAGTAAATGATGCAAACAAATATGTATTCAAAGTCTTTAGATTTTTGCATTTTTGTCCACGTTCGGTGCACTGTGAGGCGTACTGATCCCCATACATAAACGCATATGACTTTAGAAATTCCCAAAGAGGTACTTCAAATATATTTTAGGTTTCAAAAGCAAATATTTTATCAACGTTGAGAGTGAATAATTACAATTGCAATAGTTAAAAGCCTAATGCAAATGTTTACAACGAAAGCAAAAAAAAAAGAATCAAGAAAATTTCAAAGAAATGAAAACTAAAAAAGAAACGAAAATTTGTGAATTAATCTTCTACCCTCTGGAGCGCCAGCCCCAGAAGCCAATAACTTTTGGTCAGGAATCAGCCGCCTTTGTTTTTCATGCAATTCAATACACATACATATGAATGTATGCAGGGCGGATACACAATTTTGGCGTTGGGGTTAACTTGTTAAATAATGTTAAAATATCTATACATCTTACACGAGTCATATGACCTACAAGTATCCAACCTGCTTGAAACCCAATTTATTTCCCATGAAAATAAATAGAGACTTTTATGAAGCACGAAGTAAAGTGTTTTATTATAGAGTTTTATAGAGTGCAAAGTGATTTTGTTTTACTTAATTTTGTGAATTTGGTGCAAGGTCCATGAGTCGCCTGTAATATAAAAATTGTATTATCTTGTAAAAAATAACAAGATAAAGAAAAGTACTTTGTGATTATTAAACCAATATATCGTTAGCTTAAAACGGAAACTCTAACTCGTTTTCGTTCAGAATCCAGGTTTGTGCAAGAGTGGGCAAATTACTCACAAAAACACCTTTAAAACTTAAAAATACCTGCTACAGCAAAAAATTAGTAACAGTTTTCAACAAAATGCGCGTTTTAAATGAATTCGGAGCTAAACAACTTGATTTTCTATTAAGGTTTTTAATCACTCTGTAAAGAAACAAAAGTGTTAGGTATGGTATTTCTATATTAAGATAACGATATATATGTACATAAATAAGTATATATTTGTTAATTAGAATATTTGTCGAATTAATAATGGAATTCCTTTTTCGCGAATATTTTTAGTACCTTTCAGTGTCAATTTGAATTTCTACACGTACGCGTTAAATGCTCGACCTGTCAGCCTGTTCCTACGCAACCATGTTTTTAACTGGCGAAGGGTGGGAAAACGTCTTTCTGAATTATCCCTACTAGCTTGAAGTATGGCCAGAATGCCATCGAAAAGTTTATTAATCAATGGAAAAGCACTTGTCACAAAAAAAAGATGGGCATTTAAATTTAAATTAATGGCGGTGTATTTACCCTCGAAATGTTCGTTCAGACGTTACTCAAAACTAAGGCGATGATTATCAAAGTCAAACAATTCCTGCAAATTTTCAAGTATGGAGAACACATGGCTTTGAAGAGAAAACAAGAAAGTTAACAAAATGTGTTATAGAAGCAAACTAAATTGGATTAATTTTAAAATCATTGTACTATATGTTCGTTGCGGACGTTACGTTGAAGCCCTTATTCTTTTTGACGTTAGGAGAATTAATTTTTTCAAAGCGATATTGTGGTATTTTAAAGATATAGTGCTTAAAACTAAGGTCATTCTTTGTTTCAAGAGAAATATGAGAAATTGAGAAATATGAAATTAAAAAATTTTATTGTGCCATTTTGATTCAAAATTGCATGGAATTGAATTACATGCAATTTAAACATGGATCCATAGCATACAATTTCTCCAACTTTTATATGATATGATATGTAGTTCAATTTATACTCTCCTAAAATGATTAAGTTCTGCGTTATTTTCGGGAATGTAAATTTATCTCGTAAGTTATGATGCGAGTATGTCCCGATAGCAAGTGTGTGGGTGGAAAGTTCAAGTGCAACATTAAACGGTGCTGGTTGGCGAACAAAAGCCAACACCTCATGAAAAATTCATTCATTTCATATGTTTTATGGCTTGTTGAATTTGCCACCATAGTTGAAGCTCGGCAGGGCTCGAAGCTGCTGCAAGATCCATGCCAAAAGTAATAGTAGCCTCAATGTATATATTCACGTATGTGAAACGGTGTTTGTCAGAGCAGATGGTCGCTTTGGGAAGTCTGCGGGATTAAAATTAATAAAGGGCAAGCGGACGCTGCTTTTTGGCTGCAGCATTGGGCGCCGTCTAAGTGATGGAATGATTTGTTATAGTATTTGCCGAAAAAAATAGATATAACTGTTGCTTTGTTCCTCTCATATTACTTACATACGGCAATATGAACGACGACAGCAAAGTTATTTTCATGGTAATGATTTTCCTCTGAAAGGCTTAGCGAACAGAAAATTTTTAAGTAGATTACAATGTTAAATGCTGCCAATACACAGCAGCTTTGTGAGCTTGTGTTTGAGCCGTGCCGGCGCATATTTAAATGATTTAATATGCATAGCGATTAGTTGTATAACCAAGGTCTCGGACTTGGGGGTCGGTTCGTCGATCAATTGGCAATATTTTTCGGTCATAAAAACAAACGCTTTCTATGTGTGAAATTTTTTGATAGATACTTTGCATATAAATGCACAGTTCATACTTTTACTAAAATTTTAAATCGTAAATTTGCATGGCAACTTTCTTTAATGTATATTTAGTTAACTACTCATTATTCGATTTAGATGGACAGAGTTTTATTGTATTTGCAAGAGATCACACTTTGATGTCAAGAAAAGAAACCGATAGTTAAAAAATCCTTTCATGTTGATATTTTTACCGAATATAACTTCTTT
The DNA here is from genome assembly GCA_029783565.1 of Rhagoletis cerasi. Taxonomy (NCBI): domain Eukaryota; kingdom Metazoa; phylum Arthropoda; class Insecta; order Diptera; family Tephritidae; genus Rhagoletis; species Rhagoletis cerasi. Next base: position 11,911 of record JAPVRG010229592.1, on the reverse strand, counting down.
TTTTGAATATTTTGTTGAAAATTATGCAAAATTGTCGATATATCAATGAATAGCTCATAAACTACTAATTCTTAAGGTGCGTACTTCCTCTTCGTAGGACCTGGGTTCGATCCCTGATCCGAGCAACATCTTAATTATGAAAAGCTTTTTATAACAGCCTTCGCCGTAAGCTCTGCCAAACACTTAGCAAAAGAATAAGCGCCAAATTATTTCTTATTTTATATAGATGAGAGAAAATTTAATAAGCTTAATTAATGTTACAAGAGAGATTTTGAGATTGGCCAACTATATAAAAAAATTCATTTAAGTGAGTTCACTTCTTTCGGAATTTGGCTTTAAGGAATTAAAAAAATTAAATAAAAAATTAAATTTAGTATATAGTATATTAGACTGACCCAAAAAACCAAAGTTGTTTTTTTTTGACGCATACCCTCTCATTTTATTGGTTTTATCTTAAAAAGTATCCGAATACAATTTTATGCAATTCGACCACAGCAACCCGTGCCGACTTGCAGTCAAAGTTATCTGAATAAGCTTGGTGCAGTTCGCCTGTTTTGTTTATTTAGTCATTTTAAATCTGTATAAGACGGTATTACTATACTTCCTATAGTATTAGGACATAACATTTAGTAAATCTGCGTTTTTGGTTTTTTACCTGGTAGTCAGGATTTTTTCCAAAGGACCATTTCCAAAACTTTACACAAAATATGAAGATATGGGTATCAAATGAAAGAAGAATTCGAAACAAGATTATTTATAACTTTAATTTTCAATTATCTTTCTGGAACATCTCAAAAATATCCTTTAAAAATATTATCCTTCAAATATTTTTAATTTTTAATGATTTTTGAAGAATCTTAGTTTAATTAAAATCCTATTAATATATATAAGGATATTAAAGGATAAAAATTTTAAAGGATATTTTTCAAATTTTTTAATTTGTTTCTTAATCTACCCGAGAGGGCATGTCAAACACTAAAACACTTTATTTTGTTTATTAAATGTTATGAAAAGCATTTTTCTTAAAGGAGGAAAAGAATTTGTTATAAATGTTGAATTTAATAATTTAATGTTTATCGGAGATATTTTGTTCCAAAAAGTAATTTTTGCTGAGCTCCGAAGTCTTTTTAATTACAAAGATACATATGTATCTTTTCTAGTAGACAAATTTGTGTATCTCCTGAAAACCTGCAATTCTGAATATTTTTTAATTGGTGTGACCGGGCGTATGATGAATACAAAATTATTAAATTCAACTTTGCTACTACATTCCTTTTTCTTAAAAAAATGCCTTACATAATTTTAAATAAACTAAATCATATGCTTTCTTATTTTATATGTCCCTTCAGGCTGTTCAACTGTTGTAAATCAGTACGATATGAAAATTATGTATAGTTAAATTTGGTTTATGACATACGCAAGTAGATACAACCATTATATCAACCCGAGAGGACATGTCGAAAGACTAAAACACTTTATTTTGATTATTTAATATTATGAAATGTATTTTCTTAAATGAGGAAAAAAATTTGTGATAAAAGTTGAATTTAATAATTTAATGTTCATCATACGCCCTGTCACACCAATCAAATAATGTTATATAATTGCAATCCTTCAGGACATACACAAATTATTCTGCTAGAAAATATATCGTTTTGCAGTCTTGTAATATACCCTTACAAAGGCCATGTATTTTTTCCATTAGTTACTTTTTTCGATGTCCTTGCGAGAAATCCTTTCGTCCTATTAATAATTTAAAGATGCAGATTTACTCGAAACGCGTTCAAATATAGGAAACATTTCGAATGTATTGCATTTCCAAAGTTCTCATGGACGATTTGGCGGCCTTAATTTAAGTTATTAACTAAAACTTCAACTAAAAGCCGGCACGGGTTATCGTTATAGTATGGCTATAAAACTTTTTTTATTAATTTTTTAAAAGCTTTTCAAAAACACTTCATATGAGAGGGTGTACGGCGAACTTTTTTTATTTCGCCTGCATGTGTAATGCACATATATGCGAAAGTCTGCGAATCATGGGAGTTTTTATTTAGTTTAGTTTTATATTTAAAAAACAAAACATAACGTATGCGACATACAATATTTTAGTAATATACATACATATATATATGAAATTTAATTTTTTATTTAATTTTTTTTAATTCCTCTCTCTACCATTTCGCGTTATCGTTACCTATTTTCGCCATCTGAATACGAAATTTAAAATTAACAAATAAAGAAATCTAAGTTCGGGTGAAACCGAATATTAAATACCCGGCGCACGTATGAAACATCGTTTTTTTCATGATGCGTGGTAAGCAGGGGTGGTGTTTTCCCTTTTTTTCAAACATTATCGATAATATGCTCAATTAGACTTAAAGAAGTAATTAACTTGTTTGGTAGAAATTGATAAAACGGTTACAGATATAAACTTAAGTATTCATAAGTGGAAGCTGTCACGCCTTTGATAAAGTCCTTAAAAATCGTACTTCTCGTTAATAGATTGTTGTGAGTACCACCTTTGAGTAAATAACCGTTTTTAAATTTCGAAATATCGAAGTTTTCATATTTCTGAAATTTACCGTTATATGAAAGGTGTGCGTAATTTTAGCCCGATTTTAAACATATTCAACAGCTTGCTTTTTTGTGTCAAGCGTATTAATCATACCGAGTTTGGTAGAAACAGATAAAACGGTTACGCATAGTCATAAGTGGGCGGTGGCACGCCCATTTTTGCAAACATTTGTTGTAATCGTACTTCTTGCTAAGGAATCATTGCAAACATAAATCTTGAGTA
>JAPVRG010229579.1:0-21172 GCA_029783565.1 Rhagoletis cerasi | reverse complement strand
GCAGCAAATCGACAGTCCAGCTTCGTTTTTTTGTTTTTACTTTCGCTTTGCTGTTGGCTTTGAAAATTCTTACAGCCACAGCAAAGTCGAAGCAAATGAAATAAAAAAATGAAAGCAATTTCAAACGCTGTTCGAAACAAAGATGTAGAATGATAACGATAAAAAAAAACCATTATGTTTATCGCACATTACACGTGTGAGAAGAAAGAAATATTTCAAATTGGCTGCTTTTAGTTAGGAACAAAAATACGTTAATTACGTACACTAATACGCTAATTGCAGCAATAGCGAACCGCCAAACAAAAAACCAGTTTTGCATAATCATTAATATATGTATATGGGCATTTCCATCACGTCGAACATAACTTCATACACATACAAATTGAAAAAAACCATCATCTGAAACGTTTTTTTATTTTGACCATATGCTTAGCTTAAAGCTTTTAATTAAGCCCTATAACTTGTGCTAAAGTTGATTTTCGGCAACTTTTCGTTTTCAAGATAATTGCAATGAATCAAGGCATTCGCACGGAGCAAAAACAGAAGTGGTTTCCGCGGCCAACAATTGAAACGCCGATCTCAGCGAAACCTGGGGCAATATTTCAACTGGGCTAATTTATGAATGTTGTGCATTGATGTCTCTAAAAATGGTTGTGATTTTACCTAAAAATTATTCATATTTTTTTAATTTGATTTTAATCACTGTCTCACGGGACATGTCGCAACGGGACATTTTTTCCGTCATGATATTTATTTTAATATTGCTTTTAAACGAATTTTTAACGCGAAAAAACTTGCATTTCATGTAGAATACACTTTATATTTTAACTTCAGCGCCACCTAGCGGTCTAATTTTTGGAAATCTATGACTTACGATGTTTCAACTACATATGCCAAATTTGAACCAAATCGGACCATAAATACGTCTTTTCGAAATATGTTGACCCTGGCGAAACCAAACAAGACCATTTTTCGTAAAAATGTTTCTGCTTACATAACCAGTATATATTACAAAAAGCAGTTAAGTTGGCCATGACTTTTGTTTTCTTTTTCTCGATAGACCTTTCGGTGGAAACGCCCATATGCACATACATAAATACCATTGTATGTGCACAAATATCTAAAGTAGCAGTAATAAGAAATACATACTTCTTTAAATTTCATTCGCTGAACTGAAATATTTAAAAAAAAATTTTTACCTGAACACCAGGGCAGTCAAAATATGCACAAAAAATTGATTTTACGTATTTTAAAAAGCCCGATAAATAAATCGAATATTTAAGCGAATATGGTTTTAAATATGCTAAATTAAAGAAGTTTTATTTAAAATTTTCAATATTTTTAATTAATAATTTCGAATTGTGGTATAAAATTACATACTTTTTTTAAATTAACAATCAAAAAAGACCCATGGCCATTTAAAATTTTTTAATAGTTCGAAAATTTTCTTTCTTTATCCGTAGATGCAAGTGACCAAGTTTGATCAAACTTAATTCGGTTGGGGTGTACTTCGATATGTAGATCTTCACTCCTAGTTGTGGGGTCAATAAATAAATGGGCGTGTTTTATTTGACCAGAAATTTATGCTATTAGCTTAGTTTGTATGGAGGATTTATAGTACGTTCAAATTGGCGAGCTAAACATGTTAAATGGGTTTGAACCAGTTAATTGAACAAAACTTGTTCGTAAACAGTTAAATCATTTCAGAAATCTTTCTACTTCAGCCAATCAGAAAGAGCCAAAAGCTGTCACTTGACACGCCAACGTTCAAAAAAAGTATATTCTCAAAAATATTACAAATTAAAAACTATCAAAAAACATCGAAATTGTATTAATGTCTGCCCGCCAAAAAGGGGCCAAGACGGTAATTAGTTATTTCCCATCAGGTTTCATCGTACGCAGAGATAAATAGTGCATACGAACTAAACATTTTGAAGTCTCTAAGTAATCCGTATGCGTTAATATCATGGAGCAGACATTCGCACAAAACAAATTGAAACATAAAAACTTGATTTTGGATATTTTTTTGGAATTTATAATTAAAAATCAAACAAACGTCAAAGTTAACTCCAACTGTTCAATGTGGACGATTGTGTTTTACAAAAAGTTCTTTTTCATTTAACAAGTTGAATGGGGCCAATTTGAACGTAATATTAGTCACCATAATTTTATTGAAAAGCTATTTTCATTTGTTTATTGAACTAGAGGCATTGCCAGTTCAGTATCAGAAAGCTTTCTGCTTCAGCCAATCAGAGAACCAAAGCTTCCGTTTGACTCCCCAACGTTAAAAAAAACAAACCACATTTTCCTTATTTATTCCTTTTATAAATCATATATTTTTACAATTTAACAAAGTTAAACCACGTTTCTTATCGAAAAATTGAATGTTAAAAAATCACTGTTTTGACAGTTCCCTTTGTTTTTTACTTAGCATACGTCATCAACGTCAGGACTGCGCAATCTTGTATTCTATCGTTCTTACCTGCACAACAGTTGTATTCATATGTACCCGTTCATTTCATACATACATATGCATATATACGTATATATGTATTGGCACACAGAGCTTTAGATGCATTTGTAATTTGTTTGAAATAGTTTTTGCTGTGTCATGAATTAAGCTGCGCTGCTTTCATATATTTTCCCATAGATGGGGCTTTGTGTTAATGGAGACGGTAGCTGTAAGTTTGGTTATGATATAAGGAAAATTCAACAAAGGCTTCCCGGTAGGCGTCGCACTCTTAAGTTGTATTTACCACCTTTTGTACATGCGTTGTTTAATACCCTACGCTTAATATTTTTTAATCCGTGCTAGGTGCGAGCTTAAAAACAAACATGCTCACTTTTTAGCATAATTGCGACTATGTTATTCCTTTATACATACATATACTGTTTTGTAAAAAACATACATTTTGAATTGCCCATCTGAAACTCTGTGATTGAATGAGGAGTGCATAATCAAAGATGATATTTTCACTTCAGGTAACTTCGGATATTTCTAAAACTGAGCAACTAGTTTGCGTTCACACACTTTCAGACAGACAGACGGACATGGCTAAATCGACTCAGCTCATCGTCCTAATCATTTTGGTGTAACTTTTAATGTGTCTATCTCTTCTTCTTCTAGTACTTTCAAACATCGGACCAAAGTTATAATATCATTTCATGTTCATGAAAGGTATAATGAGTTGGAAGGAATGTTGCTCATACGCCATGGGCCGAAAAAAGTTCTATTTGTTCCAAGCAATTTTAAACACTCACTAGGAGAGTATTACCGGAAAGAAAAAAAGATTTCTGCACCCTGTAAAACAGCTAAATCGGCTTTGTTCTACAACTTCTTCATTTGATGTCCGATTTCTATAAATGATGCATCGTTCTTGTCGTATTAAAAAAAACTACAGTAAAGTTCATTTGTCTGAAAACGACACCCTGTACGCAATAGTATGTGTCCGAAAAATAATATCAAAATTATAGCCCTTCTGCTAGTAAAATATTAACCCATTTTTATTAAACAACAGTAAGAGTTCACATGTATGATAGTGCTATGTAATGCAGGAAATCTGACTTGATTTCATTTGTAGAAAATGGACATCAAATAAAGAAGTTATAGAAAAATTAGCGGTTTAGCTGTTTTTACTGGGTGCTGAGAAAAATTGTTACATCCTGAAATACTCACATAGTGAGTGTTCAAAATCGCTTGGGATAAATTGAACTTTTTTTTTGATACGGTCTTATGGCCACACTCGTACATAGTACTCGTACATGGCGTATGAGTAATATTATTTCCTGCTGATATTTCATACAAAAAAATTTGGCGCATATTCATTTAACCACGCACACCTTTTTTGTTTATTAATCGAATTTCTGCGTTAGTAGCTTGATTTTTGTAAAAGAACAGGCTGTAATAAAAAATTTAAAAAAATTAAAAAAATTTGTTGTTTTTTTAATTTTTCCCTGTTAAAGTTTTATTTTTTTTCATTCACTGTGCAGATTTAAATTGAAAATATCTTGGGAAAGTAACCTGATCTAGAAATACGGTAAACAAGTCCGTAATAGTAGGAGAGCTGGTAAACCTTATTGGGTAGGTGTTTCAGGCACTATTAATTTAAATACAAAAACGCAGACCTGGCTAATAGGTAGTGGCATTTGAAAAATCATTATATATTTAAATGCGCGAAATGTTTGTTCACAAAAAATTTATTTGAGGAACTTTGAAATTTTTACAGTGTATTAGTTATAGTTAAAAAAGAATATAGTCAAAAAGACAGGGCATTTCAGTAGCACATTCTGCCTGCCAGAGTGTTAGACATAAGTGAGAGTGAACAGCGCTATATGTAGGTTCAAGTGTGAGAGAGAGTGTATATCGGCAGCTGTCCACGCGACTTACAATCTGTCGTCAGTAGAGATTTTAATCTAAGTATAAACAGAAAATTTTGGTATACACCTATATTTTATACACATGGGCATTTCCTCAATGTCGAATGCGACATTCGTACGCATTCAATGTGAAAAAAAAACGTATACCAAAAGATTATTTTATTTTTACAAAAGGCGAAAGTTATAGCACTTGATTAGCACTATGATTTGTGCTAAGGTTGATTTTGGCCAATTGTTCGTTTTCAAGATAATTACAAAAAATCAAGACATTCGCATGCGACAAAAACAGAAGTTGCTTTCAAAGCAAAAAAGTCAAACACTTATTTCAGCGAAACCTGAAGAAATATATTAATACGACTAATTTTAAAATGTTATGCGCTGATGTATCTTAATAATGTTTTTTATTTTATTCACGCACGCGACATTTTTTCCATCATAATATTTTTGTTAATATTGCTTTTAAAAGAATTTTTAACGCAAAAACAACATGAATTTTATATAGAATATAATTTATATTTTGACTTCAGTGCCACTTAACGGGTAAATTTTTCGAAATCTCTGACTTACGATGTTTCAACTACACGTGTCAAAATTGATCCAAATCGGACCATAAATACGGGTTTTCAAAATATATTGACACTGGCGCCACCTAGCAAGACCATTTTTCGCAAAAATGTTTCTGCTTACATAACCAGCATATATTACAAAAAGCAGTCAAATTGGCCCATAAATACGTTAGATATATGACTTTTGTTTTTTTCTTCGCCGTGGACATTCTGGTGGAAACGCCCATATATGAATGTACGTAGGTGTCTGTTGATGCCCAATATAAATCAGCAAATAAACTTTTTTATCGACTTTATGATTATTTACATGTAATTTTATTGTCATCAAATTTAGCATATTAAAAAAGTAAATTTATCTATATATCTATATATAAATACGGCGCAAAAAAGTTTTGAACCCCCTTTTTTGAGAGCACCGTTCGCTCGATTTCAATGAAACATATACCGATTTAAAGGATGTAACTTCCTCTAATCCAGAAATGTTAACCCCATTATACAGGGGCGTGGCCTCTGACATACATACTAAAATGTGAAAACCGATATATCTCTAAACCCAATTATGCTGCAGGACTGAAACTTGGCACGGGTGCATAGATTCTAATTACCCTACTCACGGCGAAAAATGATAGTTATTGGAAAAGGGGGCGTGGCACTTCCCATTCAAACTGAAATTTTCATATCGCTTATCTCTGGAATCGCTTAAGCTTACGTCCTGAAATTTGCCACAACTAAATATGTTGTCAATACCATACTTATGGAGAAGAGTGGTAGATTCTGGAAAAGGGGGCGTCGCAAAATTCAAAAGTGTTGGAAAAAAGATTTCGAATATCGACAACTGGGCGTTACTAGTACACATAAATGTTGCACTTTTCTTTGTTAAAACTTGGCCCTAAAACTAACTAAAGGATTTTAATCAAATTAGGACAGTATATTCCGTAGACCCGTGGCACGGACATAGGCTATATTTCAATCCGCTAGGTGGCGCATGGGCCTAAATATTCAGAAAATCTGTATTTATGATCCGATTTTGATGAAATTAGTATATATATATATATGTGTATATGCAAATGCAGCAGTTTTCTTTGTCAAAACTTGGCTCAAAAACTAACTAACGGACTTCAACCAAATTTGGACAGCATATTCCATAGACCCGTGGCACGGACAAATGTTATATTTTAATCCGCTGGGTAGTCGAGATATTCATAAAAGCTGTATATATCATCCGATTTTGATCAAATTAAAAACGTATACTGCAGGTGTGATGAGAAATTCGAAAATTACAAAAAAATTATCCGACAGGCCCGATGGAATCGATATTTTCGATTTAGATGAAATTAAAAACTAATACTGTATGCGTATACTACAATTACAAAAAAAATCAAATCAAATCATAAATGATGAGAATTACTAATTCCAAAAGATGGAAAGACGTCAAATATATTTTTAAAGGAACTATGTAAATACATATATATTTTACATTTCAACTTAAATTGCTGTTGCCTTTTCTGAATTTCAAAAACCCTGTTTTTTGAATGTATTTAATGTACATATATAGGTACATATTTATACATACATACATATATGGAAATTTTTTTTAATTTGGAAAAATCTATTATGGCGCTTTAATTACAAAGCTGTTACAAGGTAGGAGTAAAACCTATTTGTAGTAAATGCATTTCTATAAAATCTAACTACACAAAAACATAGACCCATAGTCATAGTCGAGATAAAGTTGACTCTTAAGTTAGCTACAGCTATTTTTGACAGATATGCCATTGAAAATTATGTCAGAAAAATTGTTAGTTTTAGCTTTTTGACATGAACACGCCTCATTGTTTTCAAATTAAAGTTAAATTCATTAAAGCGTTTTTATCTATAAAAATCTGCTGCAAGTATATGGAACAGAAGTAAGCTACGCAGACGGAATCGCGAGTATCAGCTAGAACTCAAATAAAATTGCAAACCAGTATTAATGAAGTTAACTAATAACACTGTAAGTAAATTTTTTTAAGTTTTAAAATATCACAGCTAAGTGGCCGAGCACGTAAACTTTCTTTTGGGCTCTAGATTATGTAACTGTTTTCGGACAAGGCTAATCACGTCAAAATTGTTGGATATTTAGTGGAGAAGTTTTAGAGCTCTGAAAGTGAATTTTTCGTCGTTTATAACGCTGTAGGGACGCTAAAATAACACAAAAAACGTTAAGAAAATTAAACTTAACTTTGGGTCGTAGATTACGGATCTGTATACCTTTTTTCTAGATCAAATAATTTTCCCAAGTCACCTTCATTTTCGTACATACTGCATGACATAGTCGTACATGGCGTATGAGTAGCATTCTTTCCTTTTGTTGTTATAAAATTCGAACAGAAAAGAATGTTGCTCATACGCCATGTAGTATGTATAACACTCGTATCTCTTTTCGGCCAAAAAACTAGATATATTAAAAAACTATAATTTCCGGCTAGCGTATCTCCATTAAAAAACCCGCATTTTTTACAGTACGAGTATTAGCTGTTTTTTGAAACAGTTTTTCAATAAAATAAAGGAACTATTGGTACTATACGTACCTGTTGTACACCCCTTGAATAAATGATACTAGCGGACCCGGCGAACTTCGCATCGCCAAAAAATAGTTTTTTATTGGAACATCTTCCAGTACCATCGTTTTATAGCACAGTTAATCGCACAACGCCGATAAATTTCGATATCAGAGTTGCCAATGAAATAAATTTGAAGAAATTTTTCCGCTTAATTCGCTGCTTGCAACAGTGATCCGGTTCGATAGTGAATCTGTATAGTTGGTGGCAAGTTAAAAACGGGTGAGTATCGTCTACTATACATAGACTTATTTGAGATGAACTCATTTCATTGTATAATCATTGTATTTGTGGGCATTTATAAATAATTGTCTTTATTCTGGTCAGCGGCTGGAAAGCAGGGAGCGCAATGGTTCTTGTGGTTAATTTAACGTTAATTTGACTTTTCCCCTGCACAAATCAATCCGATCAAAACTTTACAGCATTGTAATATTGACAAATAACTTCTATTGGGCTAATCGCAACAAACTTATACTTATCGTTATACTCAATGGTGCAGCGGATCGATGTTATCCGACATTTCTGGCACTTGTTTTTTCAAAATGAAAAATGGCGGATCCAATATGGCGATCATTTATTTAAAATATGTTTGGATTCTCTCGAAACTTGGTACTCTGGAGTTTTCAGAGTTGCTGATTACGAGTCTGAAGTCAACTTTTCAAAATTAAAAATGGTGGATCCAATATAGCGATCACTTTTTTAAAAAATGCTTGGATTCTTTCGAAACTTGGTACTCGTTTTAATTTTAGTAATTTTTTAAAAATTTTATAGAATTAAGTTTTAAAAAAACTGATTTCAGATTCGTAATCAGCGACCCCAAAAACTCCCAAGTGACAAGTTTCGAACAAATCTAGTAATTTTTTAAAAAAATTATTGCCATTTTGAATCCGCCATTTTGAATTTAGAAAAACTGTCTTCAGATTTCTAATTAGGAAACGCAGAAACCCCCCGGTAACAAGTTCCAACCCTTGAAAATGCTTAAAACGTTCAGTATTAACGTTTTTATTTTAGTAATTTTTTTAAAAAGCTATCGCCATATTGGATCCGCCATTTTGAATTTTAAAAAATTGATTTCAGATTCGTAATCACCGCCCACAAAAACTCCCAAGTGCCGAGTTTCGAACAAATCCAGAAATTAAAAAAAAATGTATCGCCATTTTGGATCCGCCATTTTTAATTTTGAAAAACTGACTTTCGATTCCTAATTAGGAACCCCAGAAACCCACCGGTAACAATTTTCAACCCATAATAATGCCTAAATCGTTCAGTATCAACGTTCTAATTTTAGTAATCTCCTTTCTAAAGCATATTTTCGGGCAGTAGACCCATTATAACTGTCCAAGACAGCCATGTAATTAAGGGAATATTCCCCAATAATACCAAAGTAATTACATGTAAAAGCAATATTTTTAGCTGCATTTTCACTTGTCACGAAAATAAAAAATTGAGAACATCAGCGTTTTTATAAAAAATACGTTTCTCTTCTTTTATCACAAATAACAATAATTTGAGGTAGCGTTTATGAATTTCAGAAACAAAATTTTTTTTAATCACTCTACTGTATACTTTTGATGAAGAACAAAAGCTTGCCTCAGCAGCTGCTGTAGGAATCTAAATTTTTTAAAAAATGTTAAATTGTATGAAGTCATAGATCCGGTTTCATCTCAGGCAGCAGTAACGAAATTTAGTAAGCATTTATTGTATCTTTCTCAAGAGGCGTCAGCCCTGGCTTTTTTTAATGAAAAATTGTATGCAAGTACAAGGAAAAATATGGTTAACAATAATTAAAATTTTACTTCTCAGAGAAATTAATAGCTTTTTTTATTTCCCGCGAGAGTTTGACCTTATTTTCAGGACTGAATATCGATCCAGCTTTTCTGAAATGTGATCCAGATAAATGGGAAAGTTAAGGGTCTTTCTTTAGGGGAAATGATCTGATAAAACAATTAAAAGTAGTGAACGATACTGCTGAAAGAGCAGTGAAATTAATGCAAGATTATCGTGGCGTTATGACAAAAGATGAGAGTCAGAGGGCATACGTATTGCAATGTGTTCGCCAACATTGTTCATTATATCCTAACTGTACAAAGAAATTTTTAAATGAAGATCATTAAACCAAAACCTTACAGGCTCGTTAAATAAATAAATTTACCTAATTTAGTGAATAAAAACTAAGAAAAGGGATTTTATACACTACTAGCTGACCCGGCGTGCTTCGCTACACTTTACAAATTGAAAGAAAGCGATTATGATTGAATATGTTTATGTACATACATATGGACATTTGTATATTATATGAAATTATTTAATGAACACATATGTAATTAAAACTTATAGTAAAGCTCTCGAATAAAAAATGTTCTTTGTTTTCCCATCTCGAGCGTAAACAAATAAATCGGTCGGTTTTCAAACGCGGGAACATGGAACGTACTTCTTCTTCTTCTTCTTGTTTGGCGCTGAAACCGCTTAAGCGATTTTGGCCGAGTCCAACAAAGCACGCCAGTTGTTTCGCTTCTGTGCCCAAGTGAAAACATGGAATTTATAAGTTTAACCCACACCCTTGAAGAGACTGAACTTGGGATTTGTTAATCGTCATGGCAAATGCCAATCCTACAGGAAACTTTATTCGATGGAAATCGAATGGCGCTCTGATGTTGTCACACAAAGGGGAAGGATCAATGTTACGAAGTAAAACATTTGGTGCACCAATTTTTTAAGTGCAACACATGAGGGGGAAAGCCTGGCAACTCGAGAGAATTTAGGAATTCAAATGGGTAATTGACAAAATCCTCGTCTTCCATGACGCTATCAGCAGATTTGTACGTTACTGGACCTCCATTTATTCTGTTCAGAGTGACACTGTTAATAGAATTGACATCAATGTTTTTAGCAACCAACAATGCTCGTTCACATAAGCATTTTTGGCCTCTGAAAGTAATTTCAATATTGGCGAATACACAATTTATTATAACCAATTCTCCTCCAAACAATTGTGTATTATCTCGGAAATCTTGTAGCGTACGGTCGAGAGTTTCGAAAGACTTTTTGTGGGCCATAGTACATTCAGTACATTATATTCATAAGGATAATACATTTTCTGAATTTGGATCAATTCGCACTGTAAATACAGTTTTTAGAGATATCTCTACTCCTGCGCCACCTATCTGGAGAAACGTATTTGTATGCATAAGGGTAATACAGGTTCTGAATTTGGATCAAATCGGACGGCAAATACGGGTTTTAGAGATTTCTCGACTTCAGCGTCACCTACCGTAAATTTTTTTCCCCTATGCATAATAAACACCAGTGCGAACATATGCTATGAATTTGAACTCAATCGGTGGAGTAGTTTTCGAGTCTATAAAGGACATGCAAACAGACACACACGGAATTTGTATATATAAGAAGGTATTACTGCACATGGATCACCATGTGGTATGAGTTACCGCAACTCAAAATTCAAACGCAAGTCGGGTAGGGTAAGCGTGGTCCAAGGGTGGTAAAATTTTAGGGCAGTTCTTTTTGTACCCAACCTTCACTTTTTGGGAGGAGACACCGAAAATAAGTCTAAAAAAAATCTGTCCATACAAATATGGGACAGCCTAACGTACATATATACAAATATAATTTATATATTTAAGCTATAGCTATAGTTTAAGCTATAGCTTTCGGAATTGCTTTTGGATTTCACGCTTATTTCACAGAGAAACAAAATCCTATGCATTGTAGAGATATATTCTTTAACAGTAACCATCCATTCTTAAATATAAATAACTTATTAATCAAATTAACTAAAAAGTGCTCGTCTGAGGTTTCTTAAATGTGAGATACGACTGCATTGCCACAAGGGCCTATACAATTAATAATTTAAATAAATGAGAAAATTCGACAGTAAAAATAAATTGATTACTCATCGCAGTTTCTAAGCGGCGCTTGCACACTACAGTTCATATAAACCCGGCTCTAGGCAAATCGGTATCGTCGAAGTTTCTCTTTCCTTCTCAATGATTAATATAAACTTCTGGCGCTCTCAAGTTTTTATAGCTTCTTATGATGACTCCAGACAATTTTTTGTTCGTTCTTTGCATAACTTTGCTCGACAGTTCTATGCGCAAAACAAGTGCTCAGTAATGGGTCGCATGCATGTATGCATACACATTAGGGTGGTCCAAAAATGCATGGGAAAAAGGAAAGGTGGAATTTTAATGCTCTGCATCTCTCATCTCATATCGAAAAATATGTATTTTTTTTTTAAATCAACAATATTTAGAGTTCGCTCAAAGCGCTGAAAGTTTCCCATATATTTTAAATGGGAAAAATGTTTTTTCGTAGAAATAGTATAGAATCTTTGAAAGTCAATATTTCAATCGGCAAACTCTATTTCACTTCAAGGGGCTTCAAAGAATAACACTCAATTGTTTATTAGACCATTTTTAATATTAACGACCTTTTATGGGTCTCCTATTGCATTTTTTTGGAGTTTTTGGGGTTCCCATAAAAAATAGTTAATATTGAAAACTGGTTAAGTAAAACATTGGGTATTATTCTTTGAAGTCTCCTGAAGAGAAACAGTGTTTGCCGATTGTAAAATATTGAATTTAAACCTCCAAATATCTTTTTATTTCAAACAAAAAAAACAGGAATACAAAAATTTTTTTTTTAGTATAGAACAACCCCAGGGGGTGGTTGAGTATTAAAATTCCGACTTTACTTTCTTTGACCACCCTAGAGTACAATAATATGTATATGTACAATATGTACATATGCTTCGTCTCAACGTATTCATTGCTAGCAGTCGGTCGAAGTGTGGGCGTTAAAAATAATTGAAATACTGATTGTAATAGTTGTTGTTGATATTATTCATGTCTGTATAGTCACACTTCTTCAGTCGTTATAATTTTGCATTCTCGTGAAACTATTGGAGAATATTTATTGTGAGTTAAAAGTGATCTGCCGCACACACGACCTTACCGCAACCGGTGGCCAAACACAAACTTAAAAGTTGTTCTGTGCCCCAACGGCTTAATCACTCGCTATTTTTGAGTATTTGCAAAGCTGCCTAACTGCCTAACTGCCAGTGAGTAATGCCTAGTGCATTTGGTAAAGACATATGTAAGTATAAGTACATATACACTGACGGACAAAAGAATGGGCGTGCGAGATTTCTAAAAATTCTGAGCTACTTCAAATTTGCACATGGACTATAAAATCTATTCTTTTTGGTTGTGGTAATTTCCGACAGGGTGGGTAAAAATAAAACCTTAAATTTTGGAACGAATTTCCGCCATCCCTTGTCAAGTTTGGTTTGGTTTCGGCGTTGTGCCATCTTCAGTGTCATTTTTCGTTCTATACTATAAAATCACCTACTAATGTGATTAAAAAGTTTGAAATTTTGAGGGAGCTTTGTTGAGTTTGTCTAATTTTTTTACAAAGTTTGAAATTATTATACTTATAATGCACCTTTATTTTAAACAAAATTTTTGAAAATGTCGCATACCGATTTTTTTGTCCAATAGTGTAATTACCAACTTCATGAATTTGGTTCGAGCATTAGTTAATATGCACATACCAATAAATTCATGCAAAGTGAAATACTTATAGCGTTAATTTACTAAAACCCAAACTCCCACCGTCCGCGCAAATATCCCGGATCTGGCACCGCAATTCTGCATATCTTCAGAAGCAGGAGCGCGCTACTAGAGCCTCAAGGCTTCTCTTCTGTAGAGGCGTTTCATTCGCGCGTCTTTAGTAAACATCCGTCTTCTCGTTTGCAGCGGAGTACGAATTTTACGTATCTCGCAACTGCTTCCCACTTGTCTGCACTGGAGATCATTGACCAAATTACGATGTTCGGGGTTATGTCTCCGTATATTTCTTCCAACATTCTGCGCGTAGTCAAGAAGTGCTCGCAAGTGAAGCATTTGTGGTGTACTTTATCTGCGACGTTTCCACAGTAGTGACAGAACGGTGAGTCTACCCTAACCATTCTATGAAGATATTCTCGTAAGTAGGCATGACCGGTGAGGAATTGGGTCAGGTAGAAATATACTTCCCCGTGCGGTCTTTTCAACCATGTTTGGAGGTCGGCTATCAGGGCGTGTATCCATCGACCTTTTGTGCTGGCGTTCCAGTTTTGTTGCCACTACTAGATTAGACACTCGCGTGCCCTTGCCGCGGCAGCTGCTTGGCCAATCTGGGTGCTGAGATTGTAAATCTCTTTTTGCTCGTAAACAAGTAGCTCAATTGGTATGACGGCAGAAATAACTAGAACCGCGGACACTGTACGGTATGCAGAAGCAATGCGTAGTGCCCCTCTGCGCTGGACCGCAGACATTTGAATCCGGTATTTTTTTACTTTCAATGCATCGGCCCATACTTCTGCCCGGTACAGGAGTACCGACTGCTTCACCCCTAGGTATTTTGCAGACCTAGAAGTTGTCAAGGGCTGAGATCCGACCATCATGTTTGTAATTGTTGGGATCCATTTCTTGATGAGGAGCACGATCTCTGTTTTGGTTGTAGCCAATTGCAGACCGTGATCGCTCATCCGTCCACTGACGCTGCGCATTACCTGGTTCAGCTTGAGCTGCGCTAGCTGGATGTTTCTTGCTGTTCTGACGGCGGCAACGTCTTCCGCGAAAGCGACAAGGAAGACACTCTCCGGCATTTCCGTGCGCAACAGACCGTCATACGTGGCGTTCCGGAGGTCCGGGCCAAGTACAAACCTTTTCCGCTCCGCCGGCTATGCGTCTCTTTCTCTGACTTTGTGTTGTGTCGTACAAAACCCAACGATCTCTGAGGTAGTCCCGAATCATATCTAGCAACTACATATGTTGGAACTTTGAATGAGCGTTCTAAGGCCTCCAGCATGTCGTCCCATCTTGCCGAGTTGAAGGCGTTCTTGACGTCCAGTGTGACTAACAGCACTATTGGCCGCGCCTGGTGGCAGGCTTCTCCGGCTTTATGTACCGCCTCAACTACTTCGCTAATTGCCCCTATAATTGAGTGTCCCTTCCTGAAGCCATGTTGTCGGGGTGAAAGGCCTCCCTCGTTTTCTATGGCTGACGTCAAGCGTATTTTAAGCAGACTCTCCATCATCTTGCCTGCTGTGTCTAGTGGCCGGTACGATGGATGAGAGTATGGGTCCCCTCTGCCTTTGGGTATAAGCACCAGCCTCGCCTTCTTCCATTGACTTGGGAAGACCCAATTTAATAAAGGAAAAAGTAAGATATATTTGATGCTCTAGGAATGTAGTGATTATCGATTTAATGAAATTATAGGCATCTATTACAGTTTAGAGGGGACTTAGCCAATTATATTTTATTTTTGTGTAAACTAACATTTTTTGCTAATAAAAGCCTTTAATACGAGTACAAGGCTTCAGGGAAAACATAGCCGCAAAGAGAAAACTAAATAATGATTCGATTTAAATGCATAAATATCTCGTTATGATTATGTAAATTTTTAGTATGCATTCTATTATCAAAATTGCCTGTCAATGCATTTTGAATTTACCCATGTGCATGTTTGTGCGTGGACATACTCGTATGTATGTGCATATTGAATTATTTAAATATTTTGTTCCAATCGGCTATACATAGTTCTGTTTTCGTTTTAGCATAGGTCACAATATTTATTGTAAGTATTTATTCAAATATATCAAACTGAAACTTTTAATATGTATTTAAGGTGTATTCGCGTATTCTTCCAGGAACAAACTCTCGACTGCAACGATGCGACACAGCACATCAAAGTTGACCAGAAAGGCAAAAATGTCGTACAGTGTCGTGTAGTTCCGCTGGATTGCAATTGCCACATAGCGCAGTTAAACCTTAAATTTTCATTTATTCATATCGAGCCCTAACCAAGAAAGAGATGTAGGCGACATAGTTATCGATTTTTAATTTTGGATAGATATCGATAGTTTACAATCAAAAGCACCATCTGCGAAATTTCCATAGTTCTCGGAAGTACCGTTACGAAGTTTCGGCGAAAGGAATTTTAATGTAAGCGCCAACTCATTTCTGTTTACATTTTGCTTCGCTAACGTTTTTATTTTCTGCTTGAGTTTACCTTCGTTCGCATAAAATTTTCGCAATTAAGAAGTTTTTTAGAAAATATTATGAGATATTTAAAACCAGTGGTAATAGTATACGGCACCCTGAAATTATGCATATGGAAACTGTGCATACGTAATAATGCATATGAAAAAAACCGAAATAATGCATACGAAAAAAACCGAAATAATGCATATATGCACAGTTTCGGTTGATAACCGCAACAATGCATTTAACAAAAAACCGAAATAATGCATATGAGAAAAACGAAGTAATGCATACATGCACAATTTCGACTCAAAACCGCAGTAATGCATATGAGAAAACCCGAAATAAAGCATATATACACAGTTTCGGTTAAACCGAAATAATGTCTAAATGCACACTTTCCATATGCACAATTTCGGTGCCCCAGGAAAATTGCCACCTGTTTGACAAATTTACCTTAATTGATAAGATAAATTAAATATTATAGGTATCAAACTATATAGGTTGAAAAAAAGTTACAGCCGAAAATATTTTTGAGGTTTGCCACCTGTTTGAAATTTTTTATTTAATTAAATTGATTAGATAAATTAAATATTTCAATATGGGTATCAAACTAAAGAGGTTTTAGAAGGTTTTCAGCTGAAAATATTTTTAAGGAGGGTTGCCAACTGTGTAAAAAATTTGGTTTAATTAAATTGATAAAATAAATTAAATATTACAATATGGGTATCAAACTAAAGACATTTAAGAAAGTTTACCGTCGAAAATATTTCTGAATCGTGGAACCAACTATGTACTTTAAAGTTTTAATTCAATTGAATTGATAAGATAATCTTAATTTTACAATATGATTGATTCAAAAATATTTGCAATAGAGTTGTCACCTATCTAAATAGTAAAAATTAAAAGTATTGAAATTAAATGGAATATTATAAGACTAGCAAATAGCCGGGGTGCTTCGCTGCGCCTTCAAAGTATTTCTGTGTTGTTACCCGCAGCGTTTTCATTTTTTTATTTCATTTTTTTATTTCATTTGCTTCGACTTTGCTGTGGCTGTAAGAATTTTCAAAGCCAACAGCAAAGCAAAAGTATGAACAAAAAAAAAGAACTGGACTATTGAAGTGACAGAACTACGAAGAAAAAATGAAATTCGACTGTTGCTGTGCTGTGAAGACCTTCCCATACTAATTTGGTTCGGTACTCTTAAATTTGTGTATGAACACAGTCCGAACACGGTCAATTATCGCAACTTACTAGCCAACAACGTTCATAAGGCAACAGCAGTAATGATATAAAACTGCGCTGTGCTGGGCTGTTCGTTCATTGCTTCGGCACTTAAAAGCGCGATTATCCACGAACGTAGAAACTTAGAACGTGTCAGCTGACACGATCTATCTTATGAGTCCGCCATGTAAATGAAAACTTACCGACGTATAATTTCTACGTATACTTGGACGTAGACATAGAAATCCGCTCGAAGTTGATTTTTTACGTAGAAACATGTCAGCTGTTTGATTTTTCTCTTCTGCTCTTCGCCCAGAGTTGACAGTACACAGTTTTTGAAATTGTTATAAATTACGCTAAGAAAAACTGAAGTTATCCTTGAAATATTTAAAACTTACTATTGCAAATAGTATTTTATAAACAAATATATTTTAGAAATGTTTTTGATTTTAGTTTCTTACCTTTATATTATAAAAAATGTTTACTTAAATGAGAAATGTATGCAAAAGCATGTGTATATGCGAATCAATGGCAACACTGTGTAAATGTGAAAACAGGAAACAAAAGAAAAACAGAAGAGAACAGCTGATTCCTGCGTACATTCTACGGCGGAGTTTTTGCAAATATTGTGTTTCAAGTACTTCGAAGCTACGCTACGTACACGTTCGTGGATAATCGCGCTTTTACTAATGAGAAATTTCATAAGTAAAATATTGAGCGTTTCGTGCCTGTTGTAAATGAATCTTCACTTGCAGTTTCAGACACAGAACATCTTGGACATATTTTAGCTGAACTCGACAGTCGGGAGTGACTAGTGATAGAACTTTTGAGAAAAGTATCGACACTAGTAGGTACTCATATAGAATACTCTAAAGAAGAATCGATGCCAGTACTCATATTTGAAAAAAAGTATCGATAATACTCGTACTTCCAAGTATTTTGAAAGAAAACGTGAGAAGTGAAAAAATCCGATTGCTTTGCTTTTATGGCCTCTTTCTATTTGTAAATTAAAAATATGCTGCTTTTAGTAGTTTAAATGAATTTACAGCATGTTTACTTCTACACAAGGCGAATTTATACAAGGTGGTGTTGGGAAGGCAGCTGACTTTTTCGCCGTGGTGAGTGTTACGTCAAAATGATGTGTTTGTTGTAATTTGACAAAACGGATTCTGTATAATTTGTTAGTGTAATTTTTTACTTATATACGGCTAACACCACCTTGTATTATTGCACCATGCTTCTACAGACGTAAAATAAATGTTTATAACAAAATACTTAAAGTTTTTAAAAGCAAATTTTATATCTATAAATTACTTAACTTTAAAAATTAAATGTAAATGCATTTATGCCATGAAAAAGCTTCTCATAAAATACAATCGCCGTTCGGAGTCGGCGTAAAACTGTAGATCTCTCCCCTTTGTGTGACAACATCAAGGCACAGCCACAAACCCTTGGAAGCAAATATTGAATGATGACAACACTTTTCAAGAAACTGAAAAATGTCTGTCTTTATAGGCTAGCAAAATGAAAATATAAACAGAACCTATTTGCTGAGCGAATTTCGTCGGACTGCCATCGGGTGATATTCGCTGCAACATTTCGCCCAGTAAAACATAACCGAAACGAAATATAAGAATACGTAAGCGAAAAGGTGAATCCTCAAGTTGTCCGATTATTCTTCTTCCTGATAATTATCTGGTTAAAAAGTAAAGAAACAAAGCTATTTTATTACTGATAGCTGCAAAATTAAAAATTAATCTCCGTCGTCTCTTTGGTTGTGTACTGTAGTGTCTCTTAATTTTGACAGCGAACTTTCTTCCGACGAAGTTCGCTCAGCGATTTAATTCTGTTGATACTTTAAGATCGTTAGCTATTGGATGACTTATGTATATAAATCGGGGAATTATATTCAATACAACCTATCCGGAACTTTCATAGAAATTACTTTCCGATGTTGGAAACCATCTGGAACTTAACTGTCATCACTGATGTTAATTTTTACTTTTCAATTCCATAACGAATTCCTCTAACAAGCGATATACAAGTTCAGCATTAACATCAATAATGACAGTTAAGCCTTAGGTTAGAATTTTAATATCAGAATCTCATTTTTGTGAAAATTGCAGATACGTAGATTGTATTAAGTATAAGCCCTCGATATGATATAGTAAGTACATTGCAATAGGATAAAATTGTTAGTCAATATTAAATTGAGCAATTTGTAGAACTTTCTTCGCTTCACACAATTTGCAGCAACATTTCTTTAACATTTTTATCCCATACCCTCTAAACTCGACCGCATACAAACACTCCAAGTTATGTATTTACTTTACTTGTGGCTATGTCGCGTTTATTGCCCCTCACACTTAAGCCAACGTATTCGCATGTCTAGTGCCCATTAATTTCAGCAATAAAGTTTAGTTTTTCGCTGGATCTACCAACGTTTTATTTACACATGTAGTCATATATTTGACAGACGAGCATGTCCATCACACGCACTTTCGCCGACATCATTCTACTATAATGCAGTTACTTTCTGGACTGCGAAGAGAGTGGCTAACGTCAATTTTATTGACCATACCACTAACAATAACAAAGCGCGTTGCAAGGATGAACACACAAACATACAGAAGCAACAAAGTTGTGGTAAGTGGCCACAAAAACCACAAAGTCAGTTTGGATAGACAAACGAATCGGTGGGAAGTGCGACGTGATGCCTTGGGCTTCCGTGTGACTTTTGGGCGCTCGTTCACTCCCCGAACAATTGACACCGCAAACGACATTGCGGGAGAACACTTGAGTGCTTCGTGGAGTATTCACGCTGCTTCAGGACTCCGGAACTGTAGCATAACTATTTTGATACCACAAGTTCTACGCTTAATGGGACTCCCATGCTTGTATGTGTCCGAATATTCAGAGGTTGGTCTGTCATTTTCTACGACGTGTCTAGATTGTTTGTTTGTTTAACATTTTTTTGTAGTTCTTCAACTTTTTTTCTAGACTATAAATCGGACGAAATTGCAGGTCGATGAAGTGGCAGAGTATGTGCGGAAGTTGTTTGCGTGCGTGTGGCGGAAAATTAAGGCGCGGACATTTCATTGTCTAACTGGTAGTGTCCTTTTCAACTGCTACCTTCACATATGCATGCGGTGACCATCCGCCCATTATTTTAAAAAAACAGTCCTCTATTTTACCTCTCAGTCGTTTGTAAACTTTTTCTAAACAAAATACATCTTTTGTCCTTTATTTCTTAAAATGTCCTTCAAATCAGCTCTGGATATATTTGGAGAATATTAATACATACATATGTATGTGCATACGCAGAGAAAGATTTTCAAAAGTGAGGTGTCAAACTAAAGGGCTTGGCCTGTTAAAGATTTATTTTTTCGAAAAGAGTTGCCGCCTATTAAAAACCCAAATGTTGAAAAATCTAATTTAATTAAATTACACACAATATGGGTATCAAACGAAAGAGTGTTAAAAAATCTTAAGTTCGAGCATTTAGAAAATGTTTGAGGTGTTTGTAGAGGGCTGCCAACGGTTTAAATAGTTAAATCCAACTTATTTAATAAGTTAAGTGAATTATTAAAGGATGGGTATAAATCGAAAAGCGTATGATTCTGAACTATATTTAACAGAGTTGCCACGTATTTGAAAAATCAAATTCAACTTATTTCATCTTCTTCTTCTTGTCTGGCGCTGAAACCGCTTAAGCGATTTTGGCCGAGCCCAACAAAGCACGCCAGTTGTTTCGCTCCTGTGCCAACTGACGCCAATTGGAAATGCCAAGTGAAGCCAAGTCCTTCTCCACCTGGTCTTTCCAACGCAGAGGAGGCCTTCCTCTTCCCCTGCTACCACCAGCGGGTTTCGAGGCGAATACTTTCAGTGCTGGAGCGTCTGTATCCATTCGAACGACATGACCAAGCCAGCGGAGCCGCTGTACTTTAATTCGCTGCACAATGTCCATGTCGTTGTAAAGCTCGTACAGCTCATCGTTCCATCGCCTGCGATACTCGCCGTTGCCAACTCGTAAAGGCCCGTAAATCTTCCGTAGAATCTTTCTCTCGAATACTCCAAGGGCCGCCTCATCGGATGTTGTCATTGTCCATGCTTCTGCGTGGTTTTCGTTCGACGAGAGAGGACTTTACTTCTGAATTGCCTACTCAGTCCAAAGTAGCACTTGTTGGCAAGAGTGATTCTCCTTTGGATTTCAAGGCTGACATTATTATCGGTGTTAATGCTGGTTCCCAAATAAACGAAGTTCTCTACTGTTTCGAAATTATAACTGTCAACAGTGACGTGGGTGCCGAGCCGCGAATGCGCTGACTGATTGTTTGATGACAGGAGATACTTCGTCTTG